>JAJLSY010000006.1:0-264912 GCA_030567935.1 Ogataea pinus | reverse complement strand
TGTACTCCAGCAATATTTAATAATTAATAACAGCAGATCTTTTGTAATTTTAATTTAATTTATCTATAGTCGAGAAAAGGGACTTGTTTTAATTCAAGTGTTGTTTCAGGTTGTTGAAGATCTGTTTGGTTTTGCAGTTCCAATTTTTGCCCTCTGCCTCCACCCTCCCCCTTCAAAAAAGCAAAAAAAAATCAGAGCAAACCTAAACCACAACGCCTCTGCTTTTTAGTTATTTCGAACCAAATAAAAGCGAGCAACAGTATTATAGAGAAGGTTTTTGTAACAGGAGTTCTGTATGTTTATTTGTTTTACTTATTCTTACCCCTCCTCCATTGCAGCGAAACAACTTTATTGAGAGTTAAATTGCATGCATTTGCTTCTTTTCTTTTCCCCCTGTGAGCAAAATAATTCCGCTAGGTTACATGCTTTACACAAGCAGGAAGTTCTAAGCAAGGGTTAGTTTGGCTTTAGGTGTTCTGATAACTATCTACTGGCTCTGCGGTATAAAATTTTTAACTCTTTTATTTTACGTATCAAAACATGTATAATCGTTCTGGAATTTGATAACGTAAATCCCGAGCTATCTGATGGCAAATAGATCAAACGGATGACATGAATTATTCCAATAGAAATAAATGTAAACATCATCTGGGGATTAAAATTCCTCGATTCCATTTACTTCCGAGAATAAATTTGTTTACTTAATGCGGGTACTTCCGACACGGTCATCGCCATAATCGAGCTCCTAAATTTCAGTTTTTGGTTGAAGTCTATTTTTGACTTTATGTAAAACTACAATAAAAGGCAGGTTTCGAAGACAGCAAAATATGACAGCAAATAATTCCATCTGCAGTTAGAGAAACCGATATACATTAAAAGAAAAGAAAATTTGGCTCTCAGAACTGGATAATATCCCGAGTCACACAAATTTATCTTAAAGGCATAAATAAACGAGATCAATAGGTTTAAAAATAAACTCCCGCTGGAAGGCTAGCCTAAAGGCAAAAAAAAGATGAAGAATAAACAAAAAGAGCAAATTAACAATAGATGTCTGAATTGCAATTCGTACACACACATGATACATATGCCCATATGGATTTAGAAATACGACTCATACAATTAGGAAAATAAAAAACATCTCTCAAACTAAAATACTTTGACTTCAAAACACAGCTATAATAGAAGAATAAATTTAACTAATATGTTACCCAAATCCTATTATATTTGAGAACAAGTCAGATCCAGAAAAGTGCCGTTGCTGTTTGAATTCGCACGCTATGCGGCTCAAGAATATCTTTTGTTACCTTAACAACAGGTTTCCCTCACTTGCCGAAACCTTCCCAGATTTCAGCCAGCCAGTTTCATCTCAATAAGTGTGACCGATTTCTACAAGATGGTAACAATATTGGATTCGATAGTTAAAGTATTATAGTAAACTCTGAAAATTTAAAACTGAAAACTGAAAAATTGAAAACCTTTTCTCATCTTTTAAAGACTTTCGTGGAATAAGTAGCCTTTATTGAAAGAGGAAAGATAAACCTTTTTGCAGAAGATAAAAATCTCTCAATTGTTCCTGGTATTGTACACCACGGAATTCTTTTCAGTTGCAGAACAAATAAAAGAGCCAGGTAAACAATACAAAAAGAAACGTTGCACCGCAAGGTTTATCCCTTTGAGGCTCATTCATTCTAATTATAGTTTTTTATCAGCTATATTTGGTGTTGTCTTCTAGTTAATATAACCATTATTACACCTTTTAATGTAATGAAACGCAACTAAAGTTTTTTTTATGTCTCTGATCTCAATTCGATGCAAAAACAATCATCACTGATCCCCTCCACCTCCACTACCAATACATCACCCCTTAATATAAATACAAGTATATTTCTCCCGTTACTTTCCATTGCTCCATATTTACTCAATTAACCGCAGTCTAGCTTTATAATATTTATATTTCAATCAGCTTAATTAACACGACATCAAAAAATGGATGAAGAAAATCGTTTAGGATATTCATCCGGTTTAAAAATGAATAAATTTGGGTTATCAAATACTATCAGAAATCACCTTATTGCAGTCAGTGGTGAATTCATTGGTACATTTATCTTCTTATGGGTCGCCTTCATGATTGCTCAAATCGCAAATCAAGACGAAACTTATTCATCAGAAGGTTCAAATCCAGCCAAGATCATTATGATTGCATTCGGTTTCGGTTTTGGTGTCATGGTTGCCATTTTCTTAACCGGTAGAGTCTCTGGTGGTAACTTAAACCCAGCTGTTACATTAACATTGGTTTTGGCTAGAGCAGTCTCTCCAATTAGAGGTCTACTAATGATGTTTACACAAATGGTTGCTGGTATGGCTGCTGCTGGTGCTGCATCTGCAATGACTCCTGGTGAAATTGCTTTCACTAATGGATTAGGTGCCGGATGTTCAAAATCAAGAGGTTTATTCATTGAAGCCTTTGGTACATGTTTATTATGTATTACTGTTCTAATGACAGCTGTTGAACAATCAAATTTGACTGAATTTGCTCCAGTTTGTATTGGTTTGTCATTGTTCTTAGGCCATTTAATTTGTGTCTACTATACTGGTGCAGGTTTAAACCCAGCAAGAACTTTCGGTCCATGTATTGCTGCTAAGAGTTTCCCAGTTTACCATTGGATTTATTGGGTTGGCCCAATTCTTGGATCATTCATCGCCTTTGGTATCTGGAAATTCTGGAAACTTTTGGATTACGAAACCTGTGTTGCTGAAGAAGAGTAGATTAGGATTAATCAATTTCCTTGCTGCATCTACTTTTTGAAAAAAAGAAAAAAAAATGATATATAATTATTATTTTTACTTATCACACCATTAATTTCACTCATGTCTTTTATGTATCATCCATTTTCCTAGTGGCTCCGTTGATATGGGCCATAACTTAATTCTCACTCTCTGTGTATTTATTACCAATTAATTAATTTACTTATTATTATTATATGCACGAAAAAGCTGTTTCAATTGAAATATTTTAATTGAAAGGGGAAAAGGTAAACAAAAATCCAATAAATTACACCAGAATTATAAGATCATCCATTGGTGATCTTCATATCATCTTGTCATTTTTGACCAATTGGAAATTAGTTCCGGAATCTGGATAGTGGAGATTTTCCTGTAATGAAGAGGAGGATATATCTAATTTTAAAATAAAGTAGGATTACACGCAAAGAAAGAAAAAACTTCTCTGTTTTATGTCCATCTTAAGATATTATTAATACTGAATAAGGAAACTTGAAAATATTATAATATCCTGCAAAAGGTATTTACCGCATGCATGCACGGCCTGATCTGCGAAACACCCCGTCTTCTCACTTCCAGTTTGTTCCGAGAAATGCAAATACGAGAGTCTGAAACAAAATATTTGCACACCTCTGCACACCTTTACCCCCACTTTTCGGAAAATACAAGTCAAATGGGGGTGTCACCAGTTTCTCATTTGCGTTCTTGCTCGCATGTGAGAAATAAAAAAGTTGGCGCGTGAAAATTTCGTTGCTCTGATTAGATAATCAGATGTTTTCGTTACTCCAGTGTTTTGGCGGTGAAATAGAATTGCGAATTTCCCAAAAGGGAAAGGTTGAGACGAATTTTACCAGAAGTAGATAAAAGAATTTACTTTACTGCGGCGTCCAGCTGGAGCCTCAGTTCTCTCTTCCTTTCTCTCTCCACCACACATTGGCTAATCTGGGGCATCCTGAGTGTGTCTGGATGGAATGGTGAAAATTAAGCCTAAGGGCAAAATGATATATATAATCTCAATCCCAATTGAAACCTAGTATCTAAAGGTCGATTCTTTGTCTACTATTATGACTTCTACTCGTCGTTCTGCAAGATTGGCTGATCGTAATGAGATCATTGTCACTACTTCAATCGAAGAGCCAGCTGTTAAGAAGGCTAAAAAGCAATCATCTACCAAGCAGTTGAAAATTGGTGACTCCATTCCTTTGGATTTAACTTTAGAAAATCAAGAAGGTGAAGAGGTTAACCTTCTTGATCTGGCAAAATCAAGTAAAATTTTGGTTATCTTCTTGTATCCACGTGCTTCAACTCCTGGTTGTACTAGACAAGCTCAAGGATTTAGTGACAAATTTGATGAAATTACAAAACTTGGAGCTACTGTAGTTGGATTAAGCTCTGATTCACCAAAATCACAAACCTCATTTAAGGTCAAACAAAAATTGCAGTATGATCTATTGTGTGATCCATCAAAGATTCTTATAGGATTATTAGGTGCAAAGAAATCACCAAGTGGAATCATCAGATCCCATTTTATCTTTGTCAATGGTATTTTAAAGATTTCAAAGCTTAAAGTTTCTCCAGAGGCCAGTTTCACTGGTGCAGTTGAACAAATAAAAGAATTTTCTGAAAAAAAGGAGGAGGTTTCTACTGATTTGAGAAAGGAAAAGTTGGATGAATCTGAACAGGATATAGAAAAATCTGAAAAAGCTGACTCTGACTCCAAAAATGGCTCCAAAGAGTAAAAAAAATCGCTGGAAGAGGTTAGAAAATTTCCCATGCAGTGAAATGGTCCTTTTGTGTTTTTGTAAGTAAGTAAAAAATAAAAGTAGTTGTGATTTATATTTGGCTGTAAGCTGAAATTGGCCACTCGAATTCAAAAGAAGTTAAAATAAGCAAGATCCGTGTTCTGAAAATAGAGGAGGTGATTTTCAGCCACGAAATCTAATCTTTGAGTAGTTTCATGAACTTCAACAACTTGGGTTAACCCCTTTGGTCTTCTGCACTTTTAGTTATATTTACCCCTTTGAATATATTATAGATGGCTTCTCTACCAATCAAAGTAAATAAAATAGCGCAAAGAATACACGGCAGACAGATAGATAAACAAAATTTAAATGTCGTGTTTTAAGTCCGTGATCACCTCAGAGCTGTATGCATTCGGAGTTAACTCAGCTTAGAATGTTGAGGAGCCTAGACATTTTGCAGTGAAACTCTAATTCCGCTAGCCGAGTTGCACATTTCAGATTTGATAGTTAAACAAGATGTATAGAAGGTGATAAATAGAACATTCTGGGGAGTCCGATAGTACACAAAAATAAACGTAGAAGCTATCAATGGAACGCTTTGCATTCTGTTTCACTGCATCGGATAAGATCACATATTCAGTACCCGCGGGTTGCACGAATTCAGGAGGAGGTTTAATTCCTCAAAAAATAGGTGCCCAAGTTCAATTTGAAACTTCGGATTTCCACAGATAAATCCAAATAAAGAATTAGGAAACGAAGACAAAAGGCGTGAAAGTGGGCAAAATTGCGACTTTAAGATAAATTGTTCAGGTAAATAATAGATTTAGTTGATATTTGTCAATTGGTTTCTCATTCCAAAACTTACTTTTTGACTGAATTAAAGTTAGAGATCAAAAGGGACAGTGAAAAAACTAATATCTGGCCAGTGAGTAGCACCAGTAGAACTGGGGAGGGTTAAATTGTAGTTGATACTATAATAAGAACATTTAACCTAGTTTAGCCGACAATGCTTCCTCGGTAAAATTGGTGAAACTGTACCAGGTTTCACCAGCACCACCTCCTTGGAGAGAAGAGGCACTGACCAATAGCAAAATTCATCAATATGTTCAGTTTCAAATAATATGCAGGTGGCGGTTGTGGAAGACTACTTCTCTAATTGATTTTATTTTCAAGGAAGTAATTTAGAAACCTCACTTGAATTCTCACTTTACCTGGTAGCAGCGGGTACCTTCCTTGAAATGGGATTTGAAATTCATTTACGCATAAAATTTCAGGTACTAATAATAAATGAATTTCTAATGTGTATTTCCCAAATCTAACGGTTTATATGAAATGGGTAATACGAAGGTAAACAACCACAAAACAAAATGGTTCGAATGAGCCCACCCAATTCCTACAACGGTTTTTTGTGAAACCCTATTTTTTAATTTTTTTAATGGCCCAAATTTGAGGCAAATAAGTAAGGAGGCAAAATACAAGCTCAAAAGAGAAAATGTTTCCATTGAGCTTCTTAGGAAAAGGAAGCTAGGGAAAGAAGACGCTGAAGATAAATTAGGCTTCTAGAAGGTCATAAGAATAATAGACTAGATCAATAGAAATCAGCAGCGAAAATTATGGAAAATATTGGAAGATAAATAACAAGTATTCTATTGGTCAAGAATGAAATGTACGATTATGTACAATGATTTAGTAAATCCAGCATGATAAATAGATGATATTAAAATTGATTATGATTTAAACATTTTGCATGTTGGGCTGTATGGGCTGTTCAAATTAATTAAATTGTTTCGCGTCTTATTATCATTTATTAACAATCAAAAATTCACATCATACAAACAGTTTTGAAGATTTAAGCAATTGTGCAGTATGTTGAATAAAAGAGCACTTAATACATACAGCTCGAAAGTATTGGCCTTCCCGGAAAATTTTAATACGAGAGTTGACTAACATTTTCTTGATAACATTCATATGTCAATCTCATCCATGAAAAATCTCATCCGGTAATCATTTTCCAACGTACCTAGTTCTATACTGAATGCGTGTTAGAGTCTGGAACACCGGAAAATAAAATTATACTTTTTCTCCTGATGCTATCTCAGATATTATTCATCTTTCCTTTATGTAGTCTTTCCTTTTGTTAGATATGTAAAATGAAGCAATATCAATGAAAAACCAGAAACTTAATAATAATAAAAATTCACAGGCTTGTGCAGATATTATACTTTTATTCACGGTCTATTAATGCAATATATATAAAGTTTTAAATAAATATATAAATTCAAGTACTTAAGTTATTTAGATTTGATATTTCGGCGGCTGTTTAAGCTGCAGTAACGTTTGAAGTACCTACATGAAGTAAAGTAGTGACAATGCATAATAAATGCGGGTTGTAAATATTTCACTTGTCACACTCAAATTTTGGTCTACGGTCTCAATAAGAAGGCATGCATTAGTACTGGAATTAAGCTTTTTTTTGGTAAACAGTAGAGCAAAAAATACTTTTACAGCTTATGTTGATGACCGAGACCTTTTCTTGAAGTTTCCAATAATTAGATTGTTTTTTTAATGGCACCGACGTGTCTTTTTTGATGTGGCCTAGATAGCTTTTCTGATATGGAAAATCCCACGCACATCTTTTGGTTCTCTTTTATTTGACTTTAGACAGTAACATAGATTATGTAACTGAATAACTCAAACCTTAAAAATTTAATTAGTTTTAGGGGCTGAAATAAATCGTCCTTTAGCCCTCGACTTCCATGGTACTAAAAATTCACTTTGGAGGGTTACTCTTTGTTGTTACACTTTTAGCATATGTCAACGACGCTCTAGACTTCAGTACTCTCTGATCACATCCTTCTGTAGTTTTCCTGTCTGAGAGAGTGAAAAATAATAGGTCGAAAGGCTTACGACTTGCTGATGCGAGAAGACGCACATTTAACAACAACCCATGAAAAATTTCAATCTCGAGGAAATAGTTGTTCCTGGGTTCTGATAAGCCTTCTTATATAAGTTGGGGTGGACGCGGGAAGAGCGCTAACTATCATTAGGGCTTATATCTATATGAATTTAGGAAACACTGTGCAAAGCTTTTAGTCAACGATTTCGGTCAATAAGAGATGTTGATTCTGATAGCAGTAGAAAAAACAAGAGAAACCAGCGAGGCTTCTTGATATGACGGAATAAATTTTCAAACCATAAATAAAACCCGTATTTGGATGTAGGCCAAGGTTTTAAGTGAATGAAACGGACGGACAGAAACGAGACACACAAAGAGGGGAGAGAGAGACAAAAAAGAAACAAAATCACCAAATCTGCACGAATTTCATCACAAACAATTAAGTCGTTTTGGGTCTCAAAAAACGCTTGTTCACCAGTAAGCGCACGGATACATATAAACCATGTATATCTGGATATGTACAATAGAACAATATAATCACGCCGTCTGCCTCGTTCTTAAAACACTCGTAAATATTCAAGTTTTAAGCCGTCAACTTATTGAAGATCATATTCTACAATAATGAATATATAATACAAAAGATACCCACACTCTCTCCTCCTCTGCCTTTATATGAGTCGATTTTAATTTTATTTTATTTGTTTTCTCCTTTTATTGCCAAAGCACACTCTCAAGCCAACATCAAACTCAAAGACAATTATTTGTTATCAAAGCAGACCGTATTGGATCCATTTTCTGAGTTCTGGAAAACTTCTGTGAACAGTAAATAATTAGATATTAAAAGAGTTTCAGAAAATCGATTCAGGTCTTGCGTATAGAAGAAGGTGGGGGGATATAAATAATATCATATCATAAATCACTCATTTGTTTATCTAGAATATCAGAGAAAGAAAGGTAGACTTTAAGGCGCAAAACCTTCTTGATCCTCTGTTATTTTTCTTTTTCCTTGGTCCAAGGACTTAAAACGATTAGGCAAGATTTCCATCAGTGCTTGCTATTTTTTATAAAGAAATTAGTATTTTTTTTCGTGCTTTTGTTTGCTTTTCCGTTATACTTTTGCTTGGTTTTCTTCTTCTTTTGTGTGTTTTTGACAATTTCTCCTGTTATTATTACTCTCGTCATCAACTAGCCTTGTTAGAGAGTGAATAGAAAAAATTGAAACAACTGGATCCATTAAGGCACAGATTTTCACTTTTTTTCCTCACTACTCGAATATAATTATTTAAAAAATTATATTTTTCCTTCACTTGCATAGAGAGGTGTGTTATACTAGATTTCTATAGAGGTATAACTAAGGGTAAGCTTTCTCTTCCTACTCAAAATTATTCATTCCTGATTATAAATTCAGTGAACATCATTTATACATTTGACTTGATTCCATTACTATTTGAAGAAACGAAAAGAAAAAAAAAGAATAGGGTAGTCAACTTATTCAATCACTTTTATCTGGATTCAAACTATCATTGCAAAAATTCAGTGTACTATAACGAACCTATTCATTGATTTTTTCAAATCTTCTTTGCTAAATTATTAAAATTACTTTTTCTTTGTCACTTTGATTAGTGCTAAAGAACAAAACAGAAAATAGACCCACATATACCATTGCTACTTTGGGAAATTAAATTTGTTGTTTCTACCATTACAAATTTTTGGCAGTTTAACCTCATTACTTTTTATATTCCACTCTCCTTGTGATAAGAATGAACCTTATTCTAAAACTCCCAATGACAATGGATAAACGAAATAGTAATAATAACAATATTACATTACCATCTATTTCAAGTATTGAGAATTTAAATTCATTACCAAAAAGCCCCGATCTCGAACTCGCGCAGGTGAATAATAATGACAATGATTCAAATTTTGGGATATCAAATAGGGGTAAATTGTTACCTTCGTTAAAATTACCAACGATTAACGATATGATAGTACCAGATACTACAAGAGATTTGGATTCAAGCATGTCTAATCAATCCCAGTTTATTAGGGGTGATCTCTCTTCGTACCGTCATGTTCAGCATAGACAACAGCAACAGCAACAGCACCATCATAGCCAACAACAACAGCAGCGGAATCCGGCAATGCTGCTCCCACTTCAGACTCCTCAGAATGTGGAATCCATAGCTTCTCCAGTACATTCAGGTTATGGGTATCAATCACAATTCGGAGTGGAGCAGCTGCAGCATCATCATCAACAACAACAACAACAACAACAACAACAACAGCAGCAGCAGCAACAGCATCATCATCATCAACAGCTACAGCAAATTCCAGCTTCACAACCCCATCAGCAACAACAACGTGGGGCACCTATTCAGCAGCAATCACTTTTGATAAATCCACAGTCCAGTTCGCCACCGCAGTATCTAACACATTTACAAGGCTATTACGATCAGAATCCTCCATTGACACAACAATCAAATACACAACAACAAATAATAATAGGTTCAGATCCACAAATTCCTCAGGTTATCTACTACCAGGATCCTTACAGTCGTTCAAGGGTGATCCCGCCCCCTCAACATCAACAAGTTATGCAATCGAGAGAATATTACGAAAGTGGTCCTTCTCCATCACAGTTACAACAGCAGCAACCGCAACAACAATACCCTAGTTATTACTATACACAATCACCTCATTCAACACCTGCAGTGATTGTTGGAAGCCAACAACAGCCACAAAAATCTCGTCCATTACCTCAATTTTTAGAGTCGGGAATGGTTCAGCATTTTCCAGGACAGCCAATTAGCCATTCAAACTCTCAAATTCAATTACATCATCCTCCTCCTCCCCCTCCTCCTCAACAGCAGCAATTGGAACAATCACAATATGCCCAATTTCAGCAAATGCCATCTCAATTATCTTCACAAGTTCCATCTCCAGTATCGGATATTTCTGATCGTGGGATTCATTCTCAACAACAACCACAATTGCTCCATCAGCAGCCTCAACAACCAGGAGCGTACTATATCCTGGCGAAATCTTCAAGCGCATGGTCACCTGAAGATGATAAACTATTACGGTTATTGAAAGAAGAGAAGAAACTAGGTTGGAGAGAAATAGCTACATATTTTCCAAACAGAACATTAAATGCATGTCAATTTAGATGGAGGAGAATAGTTGTTGGAATTTCAGGTACAACTAATACCAATAGTAGTACTGGTGTAGGAGGAAACAATAGTAGTAGTAATTCCATTAGTAAGAGACGAATTGGAGCTGATCATTCGAAGAGCTCTGATGAAATTGAAAGAAAAAGTGAGGATGATGAAGATGATGAACAAGACAATAAGAATGGAAATGAACCATCCATTCCGGGCAGTACTGGGGAGCCTAAAAATGAACATGATCAAAAAAGTTCAAATGAACCAGTTGGCAGTAATATTAAAAGTTTATTGAATTAATTACGGATAAATAAATTGATATAATGAAGCATACGTACAAAAGAAATAGTCTTACACAATTTAGTTTTCTTTCTTTTTTGAATTTTTTTTTTTTTTTCGTGCATGTAGGTAGTCTACATCCGTTAGAATTAAGTACATCAATTATGCTATAATTTTAAAGTGGTTTTTTTCTTGTTTACATAGTTTTATTCTTTTTATATCTGTCTAATAGAAATTTTGTATAAAGTAACGTCTAGCAACATGTTTGCTTTTTTAAATAATCATTTTTTGTATTAATGCTGAATTGCATTTAGGTTTATTTGATAGCACATTAGTTTTCGTCTTTTAGAGTTTGTGTGAGTACTAATGGATAATTGAAATTTTGGACGTGCGGCTTAACGGATATTATTGGTTAGCATGAGCACGAATTCGGTATTTGTTTGTAACTGTAATGTAAGATTAAACAAGACCAAAAAGGAAGATCCACTCACACTAAACAAACAATTTCTAAAACAACAGGGTTGGGTGGCATGAAAAACTAAAATGGGAGAGGCAATTAAGGAAGGAGGGGGAAGTTAAAGTGGAGTGGAGAGGAGTTAAGAATAAGAATTTTTTCTTACTATAAGCTACACGTTAAAGTAATTCAAGCGACATGTTAATTCTCGATTTTCGCTTGTATTCAATAGTAATATGCACACACTACACGTGAGAGGTTTGGTTTTTGGACCTATGTTTTCCTTTGTTTTTTATATGTAATTTGTGAACTCGGTGTATCGGGATAGTTAGTTAAAGGTCTCTCGATCTTAACTCTTATTACTATTGTTATGATTATTACTATTTTAAGTAAGAATTTCTCCTTTCTTTTGACACAGAATAATTTATCCTTCTTGTAAATTAATATTTTTATTTTATATTTTTTTTTCTTGATTTACTCATTTTATACATGATTTCAGATAAAAAGAATTAATAAAATTAGTAATAACAAACATAACCCAACTCCAACAGAAATAAAATTAACGGTTAGATTTGGCAACTCTTTCTAATTCATCCTTCTTCTTGATAGCAACAGAAGTTGAAGAACCTTTAGCAGCATTGATTAATTCTTCAGCTAAACATTCGGCAATACTCTTGATGTTTCTGAAGGCAGCTTCTCTTGCACCAATGGTCAATAAAGCAATAGCTTGGTTAACTCTTCTTAATGGAGAAACATCAACAGCTTGTCTTCTAACAGCACCTGCTGAACCAATTCTTGTAGTATCTTCTCTTGCACCAGTGTTAACAATTGCATCAACAATAACTTGTAATGGGTTTTGGTCGGTCAAAACTGAGATGATTTCCATAGCGTGTTTAACGATTCTAACAGCTTTCAATTTTTTACCGTTATTTCTACCGTTCATCATTAAAGAGTTTGTTAATCTTTCAACGATTGGACATTGAGATTTTCTAAATCTTTTAGTGGCATATCTACCAGCTGTGTGGGAAACAAAGACAGGTTGTCTAACTTGGATGTAGTCAACTAATGAGATATCTTTAACTGTAACATCTTCAAAAGACCATTTGTTAAATAATTTAACTTCTTGAGATCCGGTTTGGATTTCCTTTGGAATTGGAGTTGCCAATTCAACAAATTCAACTTCAACTGGTTCAGAGATGATTTCTTGTTCGAATTCTTCAACTTGTTCAACTGGTTCAGACATGATGATTAGTGATATATATTTAGTTGTGATAATATCTTGTATAAGAAATGAGATTTGATCTTTAAAGAATATCTTGTTGTTGTAATCAATACTATTAGCACAGTAGCCATACTCACTCACTCACTCTCTGTCTCTCTCGCTCTCTACTTCAGAAATTTTTCATCACTAGAGGTGTGCATTAACCAGGCAAAAACACAGTCACATCCTTCCCAATACAGTAATAGACACCCTTATCCGTAGAATATACTCTTTGGCCCAATTAGGAAGGTTAATGTTTGCAAAGTGTTACCCGGCAATAGGTGTACGGATGTTCACCGACGACTTCTGTTGTTTGATGATTATCTAATTGCTTCCCCGCACTTTCCTGCTCTGTTTATGTCATCAACAATGACAAAATTAATAATGGTAAGTAACGAGGATGATGATGGTGATGGTGATGATGGCGGGGAATTTTCTTAGTCTTAGTTGATTGTGTACACATATATATATATAGATGCTAAGGGAATGTGCCCACTTTATGGTCAATAATACTCTGTTTGTTTGCTTGTCTGATCTTTAGTTAGCTTGTCATCAGCTTGTTGTTTCGTAATGACCTCTTCAGAAAAAATAACCTACGCTCAAGAGTCAAATTTGCCAAAGCTGCCTGTGCCATCACTTATTGCAACCATCGAACAAGCTATTGATGCTTTAAAGCCTTTGGTCTCAAATGATGAGTATAATAAGTTGATAGAGAAATCAATAGACTGTTTAAATTCCCCAACAATTAAAATCTTGCAGAGTCATCTGATTGAAAGTTCAAAGAGAAATTCCTGTTATCTTGAATCGGACGGTATATCTCCAACAACATCAAATGTCTACGGTGATTTAAGAGGTCATACATTACCTAGAAATCCTTTCTTTATACTTGAAGATGATCCTTTGAAATCTTTTGCTCCAACTCAGTCTTATAGAGCTGCAATTTTAATCACTTCAGCCTTAAGATTCATTGTTACTTTAAGATTGGAATTATTGAAACCTGATTCTTCTCCAAAGAATAACTCTCCATTGAGTATGACCTCTTATCAAAATTTATTTGGTACCACTGTTATACCTTTCAATAATGGTGTTTCAATTAAAAGATCTCCAAGCTTTAATGATTCAAGGCATATAATAATAATGTCAAGGTCCCAATTCTATAAGTTGGAAGTTTTATCTGAAGATGATTTCCAAATTTGGTTTTCAAAGCATGAATTAAGTGCAATCTTGAAGGATATTATTCAAGATTCAAAAGATGTTGATTTGTTGGATATAACAACAAGAAATGCAATTGGTGCTTTTTCAACTGAATTAAAATCAACTTGGAAATATGCAAGATTATGCCTTGAAAAAACAAATAGTGAAGTTTTAGAATTAATTGATAATGCGTTATTTGTTGTTTCATTGGATCATGAATCTCCAAAGAATGATTTAGAGAAAGTTGAGTTTATTTCTCATGGTACTTCAAAGATTGATTCTGATGGTATTCAAATTGGTACATGTACAAATCGTAATTATGATAAATTAAATATAATTATTACCGAGAATTCGGTTTGTGGTTGTATTTATCCTGCTGCTTGTATGGATGGTACCACGGTTTTAAGATTCATGAGTGATATTTATACAGATTCTGTTTTAAGATTGGCAAGAAAAATTAATGGTAATAATTATACATTATGGCCAATTACAAATAGTGTTCCAATTAATGATCAAATTAAAAAACCAACTTTCATCAAATTAAAATTCAATTTAAATTCAGAATTAAAATCTGGTTTACATCTGGCTGAAACAAGATTGGCTGATATAATTCATCAACATGAATATATTTCAAGATCAATTTCAAAATTTGGTTCAAACTATATTCAAAATAAAATGAATCTTTCACCTGATTCATTAATTCAATTGGCAATTCAAATTACATATTATGCATTATATGGTAAATTAGTTTCAACATTAGAACCTGTTACAACAAGAAAATTTAGAGATGCAAGAACTGAACCAATTTGTATTCAAAGTGATTTAATTTTATCACTATGTCAAGGTTTTGTTTCTCAAATCTCAAGAAAAGAAAAATGGAATCTTTTATTAGAATCAATTAATGAACATTCAACAAAGATTAAAAATGCAATTAATGGTAAAGGATTTGAAAGACATTTATCTGCTTTAAGATCTGCTTTTATTCAAAAAGATTTATTACAAGATTTACATCCAAATTTACCCAAAACTTCAGATGCATCAGATAATGGTAAAATTCCTCCATTCATATTTGAACCTTGCCTTGATTTATTATACAAACCTGAATTATTGGTTGCAAATTGTGGTAATCCTGCATTACATATGTTTGGAGTAACTCCTGCTATACCATCAGGTTTTGGAATTGGTTATATTATAAAGGATGATTCAATTTCATTGGTTGCATCTTCTCAATGGAGACAAACAGATAGATTTTTGGATACATTTGTTGGCGTCGTTGAAGAATTAAAAATAATTTGGAAAGATGCTGTTTTGGGTAATCCAAATGCAAATACAACAATAAATGATAAATTAGAGGATAGATCAAATAGATTTGGAGTTTTTGAAGGTGGGAAATTAAGAGATAAAGAATTAGAATCTTATGTTAATTCAATTCCAATGTCAATGATTCAATCAAATAGTGTATTTGAAAAGCATTCAACAACCTACAATAACAATAAAAATAATAAAAATTCCTTAATTAAAAATAGTATTCTTGGAGGTTATGATTATTTTGATGTTGATCAACTTAATGCTAGATCAGCAGTTCAAAGTGCTTTACATAGTAGATCAATGACTAGATCCAATAGTGGATCAAATATCAAGGATCATGATTCAATTAAAGCTCCAACTCCACCTCCTCCCCCTTCTTCGTCAAATGCCAATATTAAAGATTTTGGTAGAAAACTTATCGTTAGTGAAGATATTTAATTTCTTTTCTATAATTTATTACTGTCTTTCTTAGTTATTTTATTCATGATTTTTTTCTGATGTGGTTTTTGTGTGTGTTTTTTTCTATTTCGTCTACTTCGATTTATTTATTTTTATTTATATTTTATTTATTGGTCATTGTTCAATATCGTGATTTGAACTTTGCTTTTGTTTCATTTCTTCATCAATACCTTTAAAGTTATAAGCCAAAAACAAATTTGCAGTAATTAAACATGATCCTGAAATAACAAAACAAATTCCCAAATTTCCAGATTCTGCAAGAAGACCTGAAAAATAAGGAGTTATAGTTCTTGCAATTTGTTTAGCAATATTAACTGTTCCCATAACCAATGCTAATTCATCATTTGGAATAATCGAACTTAAAAGTACTTGCCTTGGTACGATATCTGCAGAAGTTAATAATGAATAAGATATCCATAATATACAAGCCAATGGGAATGTGAAGCCTAGGATTGGAATCAAGATTAAGAATAATCCACAAGGTATTTGACTTGCCAATGTTGCTTTCAAAGGTCCAAAATAATGTGTCATTCCAGCTGATGGTATTGCTGAAATTGATTGAGATAAATCAGATAATGAAAATAACAATCCTAAAACAGAAGCGGATATTTCAAATCTAAATTTAAAATAATAAACACACCAAGCAGGTGGCATGAATCCATAACCGAATGAATCCAACGAGAATGTAATTAATAACTTGTATAATATTCTTTTAGTCTTTGGTGAAAGACCAGTTTTAACAGGATGATGTTCAACTGTTGATCTAATTGTATTTGATTGGGATCTTCTACTATCAGGTGATCTAATATCCAAATTTTGATCATTATTATCATTATTTAAGCTTGATAAATCATCGATTGATGTTATTGTTTCTGTGAACGATTTGTTAGAAATACTTGAAGATATTATATCCTGTTGTGGAGTTAACAATGGTTCAGATTCATATTGTGCAATATAACTTGGTTCACATTTAACCGTTAAGAAAAACATTGAAATCAATTTAATCAAAGCAATGATACAATAGATATAGAAAACACTTGAATATGCATCTCTATATGAATATCCAAACTTTGTCATCATCATTTCCACATATGCACCACCTGATAATGAGCCAATTGATGATCCACCAGCTGCAACCAACCAATAGATTGCAAAAATTTCAGGACGATGATTAACAGGGGTTAATTTGGCAAGACAAGTTTCTTCAACTGTTCTAAAAGGTCCAGTCTCTGTTCCAGAAGGAGATATCACTCCAATTACAGCAGCCAATAACAGAAACCAATAATTTGAAGTACCTGATGCAAAAACCAAACCTGCAGCAAACATTAAGATACATCCAATTATCATAACTCTTCTATTTCCAATCCTATTCACGTTCCAAACCAACCAGAATGATATTACTGAATCGCCAACCATCGTTAAAGACATGAATATCCCAATCAATGTCTCCCTAATCCCAAGCTCTTTTAGGTACAATGAAAATACTTGGTTGACCATCCCATAGGATGCCATTCGAATAAATGACGAGAACCATAGCAATCGAATATCCCGTGAAGATTGTCTCAGCGATCCAAACAAATTCATCAGAGCGTGTCAATCCGGGGAGCAGATGTAACTAGATTCCAACTCTAACGAAACCCCCAATCACAGCTCTAAATCACCAGTGAATCAGTCAGTGATTCAGACAAGGTCTTCCTGATAAACACCAAATCTGTGAAAAAAAGAATATTTCACCAGGCAGGCTGCACTGCCCGAATTTTGGTGGATGAGTAGGACGTGGTCGATGCGCGTCTATAGTCCCGATGTATGGTGTTAGCTAATTGCTGAGTCATCTCCTATCTGGTTGACTTTTGTGAGTGTTTTCGTCTTAGAGAGGACTGAGAGAGGACTGAGAGAGAGCTCTCTTGTTGTTGTGTTTAAGGGGTGGGATAGCTTTAGGTATCATCTGTATTTGGGATATCTAGAATAATTTATACTTGTTCAACTTCTTTTTGTCTGTCCGGCTGCATCTTCTACTCTTGTTTCTTTGCAGGTGAGTGGGATTAAGGTAAGTGTGTGTGTGAGTGTGTTGTTTAAGATGGCAAGAAGATCATATTCGATACCTTCAGGGCAGCCGCAGCTTCATGGTTTGGATTCATCAAGTAACTCTTCACCTATAAACTATACGCCAAGACCAATATTTGCCAAAAGTTCCTCATCTATGAATTCGATACCGCAACCTGATACTTCTTCTACTTCTCGAATCTCCTCCTCATCAATGAAACACAATTCCCAAAAACCAAGGTTATCAGATTCCAGTATAATTCTTGAACAAGATGAAGATAATCATAACAATAATGCATTTTCCATGGGTGATTCAAGATTCTCTGACGAGCCAGATAGTCCCAATTCCAATTATAACTCTGGATCTAAGAAACAGAAAAAAATTGCTTGTACGGAATGTAGACAACAAAAGGCAAAATGTGATGCACATGAAAAGGCCCCTGATCAATGTTCAAGATGTGCAAAGAGAGGAATCTATTGCAATTTAAAATCAGACTATAAAAGAACTGTTAAAAGAGCAAAAATTGCCCAACTTGAGAAAGAGTATGAGCAGCTTAGAAGTAAGTTGGAACTTCAAGGGAACATCCAACAGGCACAAGCGATGTCATTACAATCACCACCAAATTATCTACCTCCAATCTCTTCATTCTCATCGGTTCCTCATCCACCTGCCCCTTCAGTTCCATCTTCACATCACCATCATCACTCCCATAATCACCAACCAACGGTACCAAATGCAGCCCAAGCATTCTATCAACCTCCAATGCGATACATATCTCCTTCACCAGGACCTTTGACCTCAACATCTGGACCTCCAAATTATCCGTCTCCAACACCCCCACAATTTACAAAATCTGATCCTTTGAATCATCCGCCGCCTCCAATTCTACATCAGCAACAGCAACAACAAATATCAATTCCGGGAATTCAAGGATCTCATCAGATACCCTCTACATCTCAACTTCCAAGCTCGGTGCCTTATACAGGTTCATCAACCACCACTTCTTCTCAACCAACAAAAGAAGAAATGGGTCCATCGGTTAAAAGATTTGCAGCAAATGATAGCAAATATTTCAACAATATGATTCCAAAACCGCTCCCTGTAGATAGGATGGAGATCGATCCAAAACTATTGGAGTGTACAACAAAAACATTGGGTGATGTTACTTTAAATCCAGAACAAATTGCAACATTATTTGAAGAATTCGTTCAACACTATCATCCAATGTTAGCCGTTGTCGATGTCAATAAAGGAATAGAAAGACTTTATCGCTTATGTCCTATATTATTTTGGACAGTGATGTTTATTGCATTAAGAAGGCATAATTCAAAAATTTTAACAAAGGATCAATCCCATTCGATTTATCTGTCTTTAGGTCCAATCTTAAAATCTGCAATGGCTGAAATTACAATATCTCCAATAACAAGATATGCTCCAACAGAAGTTGAAGAACCTATATTAAATGTTTCAAGTGTTTATTCAGTTCAAGCATTTTTGTTGTATACTTTTTGGCCACCTTTAACATCTTCTTTAAGTGCTGATACAAGTTGGAATACTATCGGAATTGCAATCTTTCAAGCAATTAGAATTGGATTACATGTTCCTGGTCATTCATCGGATGGATTGAAGACAAACAATTTAGATCTATTAAGAGAACAAGTTAGAACTTGGATTGGATGCAATGTTGTTTCTCAAACTATTGCTACTGCATTTGGATTTCCTGGTTTTGTTCAGTTGGATTCTTCTTTGTTGATTTCATGTGCCCCTGAAAATTCTCTTGATGTTCCTCATTCTTTGATTCAAATGATTGAAATTCAGCTATTTGAGGAACAAGTTGCAAAAACTTTGAATAGTAACTCATTAGATCCATTAAGATTGGTTGATGCATCTGAAAGGTTACCATTGTTACAATTATTAAATAGTGAACTGGATCATTTAGAAATCAAACTTTGTTCAAATTTCAATTCCCCAGTTGATGATCTTAGAAGATTTTCATTATATTCTGCAAGGTTACATCTTTTAACCTATAACTTTTTGGATACTGAAAGAATAGCATCTTTTGAATTGAGTAAAGGGTTGGTCAAAGTTTATAATTCTGCATTGGCATTGATTGCTCATTGTAAAGATGCCCAATCAAGGGATAAAACATTCATTAGATATCTTCCTGGTGTTTATGTTTTAACAATTTGGCAAGCATCTTGTATTGTTGTTAAACTTGTTCATTCACCATATTCTTCATTGCTTGATGTAGGTGCTGGTAAAGAAGCATATTTATATGCTATAAGTTTAACAATGAAAGCAAGTGTCATGAAACATGATATGGCACATCGTTCTTCTGGAATTATGCGTATCACATGGGCATTATTCAAGGCATTGTATGAACAAACATCAGCTTTACAAAGAGTAACTGTTCGTTCTAGAATGTGTGCTAGTATATTTTTTGATAGTTTATGGGTTTTAAGGGAGAAATCTGGAATGATAAAGTTGGCTCCAAGAACAAATTCTACTACGACTATTGATAATAATGCAATTGCAGAAACAGATGAAGAAATTTCATCATCTTCTGAAGAATATGGAGATGGAAGTAATTCCAATTCGGAAAGTGAAGAGGAGATCAGTTATTCAGATCAACAGGAGACAAGTCAAGCTTTATCTTCAAATAGAGGTGGGACTCCAACTTCATCGGTTTCTACACATTCAAAGGATTCTACACATCATAAGAAAAAATATAGAAGTCTTTCAAGCACATTACATCCTGAACATTCTGCGAGAAAGATCATAAATACAATCCCATTGGATCCCCAACCTATATCATTGGGTGAAGCAACAAATGAACAAGGTAGCACCGGTAGTAACAGCAACAAAACTTCCCCATTCTTGCATATGTTATCTCCAGATCAGAAAAAACTGGCTAGTTCTAGCTCCTCCCACAAGGATCAACAGAAATCAATACGACCACCTCCAACAACTCAAAGAGCAAGGAGAATCTCATCTTCAAGAGCCACTGTCAAAAAACCTCTAGAATCCACTGCCTCCTCCTCCTCCTCAACAACCGCGAAGGGTAACAAAAAGGAACCTCTGGTTTATCCTCTTGACTCATGGGATTTGGTTACAGATATAGATTCCGATTTGCTATTCAAAGATATAGATTCAGTAATGAACGATTTTGGATTCCATACCGAGTAAACTGGGGTATCCATAAATATCTTTAGTCAGGCACACCTGTATACTACATATATATTATTGTTATGCATTATCCATGATGATACCGTTGTAGCGATAATAGTTCTAGCTGCCGCGTACGTAATCAGAGACCTCCCTTCCCGTGCAGAGATGTATCGCCTCGCTCCACCAGATTTTCTAAAATCTCAAAATTTTCTTCTCATTCAGTTGGCAAAGTATGGGAAACAGTTAGGCAAATATTAGTAGGTTAGTCAGATTGATTTTATTTTGCTTGTGGGTTGTGAAGTAGGTCAAGAATTTAGCTAGAAGCACCGAATAAATTATACAAAATGCCAGCTGAACTCCAGGACGTTGTTCCAGATATTGTTATTGGAGGAACTGAAGAGCCAGTGGAAGAGTTTGATATTGAAGCCATTGATCAAGAAGAGAGTGATCATGAAAGTGGTGAAAAATCAAAAAAATCAAAGAAAGTTACATTTGCCGCATCTGACGATGAAAAAGATGATGATGATGATGCTGAAGATGAGCATGAAGCTGAGAGACTTTTGAAAGAATTTGAAGAAGGTGGTGGATTACCTGAACAGCCAGATGATCCAGATTTTACAAAATTGACACCTTTATCACCGGAAATTATTAATAGACAAGCAACTATCAATATTGGTACCATTGGTCATGTTGCCCATGGTAAATCCACTGTTGTGAGAGCAATATCTGGTGTTCAAACAGTTAGATTCAAGAATGAATTGGAAAGAAATATTACGATTAAATTAGGATATGCAAATGCCAAGATTTATAGATGTGATAATCCTGAATGTCCTGAACCTGATTGTTATCGTTCATATAAATCAGATAAAGAAATCAGACCTAAATGTGAACGTGAAGGTTGTGAAGGTAGATACCAATTGATTAGGCATGTTTCCTTTGTGGATTGTCCAGGTCATGATATTTTAATGAGTACAATGCTTTCAGGTGCAGCTGTGATGGATGCTGCACTATTATTAATTGCAGGAAATGAACCATGTCCTCAACCTCAAACATCAGAACATTTGGCAGCTATTGAAATTATGAAATTAAATCATGTTATTATCTTACAAAATAAAGTTGATTTAATGAAAGAAGAAGCTGCTTTAGAACACGAGAAATCAATTATAAAATTCATCAAAGGTACAATTGCTGATGGTGCACCAGTGATTCCAATCTCTGCTCAATTGAAATATAATATCGATGCTGTCAATATGTGTATGGTTAATTCTATTCCTGTTCCATTAAGAGATTTCTCAGCACAACCACAATTGATTGTCATTAGATCATTTGATGTGAATAAACCAGGTTCTGAAATTCAAGATTTGAAAGGTGGTGTTGCTGGTGGTTCTATCTTAACTGGTGTTTTCAAAATTGGTGATGAAATTGAAATCAGACCTGGTATTGTTACCAAGGATGATAATGGTAAAATCCAATGTAAACCTATCTTCTCAAGTATTATTTCACTTTATGCTGAAAATAATGATTTAAAATTTGCTGTTCCTGGTGGTTTAATTGGTGTTGGTACAAATATTGATCCAACTTTATGTAGGGCAGATAGACTGGTTGGTCAAGTTGTTGGATCCAAAGGTCATTTACCTTCTGTTTTCACAGATATTGAAATTAATTATTTCTTATTGAGAAGATTATTGGGTGTTAAGACAGATGGTCAAAAACAAGCAAAGGTTCGTAAGCTTGAAGTTGACGATGTGTTAATGGTGAATATTGGTTCAACTGCAACTGGTGCAAGAGTTGTTGCAGTGAAGGCAGATATGGCAAGATTAACTTTAACTTCTCCTGCATGTACTGAAGTTGATGAAAAGATTGCATTATCAAGACGTATAGATAAACATTTCAGATTGATTGGATGGGCTACAATTAAAAAAGGTACTGCCATTGAACCTGCAAGTTAAGTATAATACTTACATATCTCAAATATAGTACTTGGTTCTATAAATATTTATGTGGTTGTCCTTTTCTTATATATGTTAAATAAATAAAAAAAAGAAGATAAAAGAAGAAATCATGTATGTTTAATTTATTTATCTACGTGATTTCTTGGTAATTGGAATCTCTCTAAAAACTTGAGAGTTTAGAAATGAAGGTAAGGAATTCCTTTCCATTAATGTAAACATGTGAATCTTAACTTGGGAGCATAAAGGTTCTAAAGCAGCTAAAACTCTTAATGTTGGTCCCACTGCATAATCTGTAGGGGATAAATGGGATAGATCGTTAACGCCTCCATCATTGATTTTTAATTTTTGTAAATCAAGGGTCAGATTTCTGGAAGTTCCAGTTATCATTAAATCTGATGAGATTGATTTTGTTGAAGTAGGGAACTTTTCATCTTCTGAATCTTGATCTACAAGTTGGGAAAATCTTAACTCTCCAACTTCACTTGATTCAAATTCTTGTTGTTCGGTAATTGCCAAATCTGAATGTTTTAATACAGGTAAGTTGTCTGTCATCACTTCTTGGATCTCCCTTTTCAATTTTGAGTCTATATTCACTTCACAAGGTGCATTATCTGAAAAATAACAAGCATGAATTTTAAAAGCTTTATTCAAACAATCAGAAGATAATTTAATAACTGCTGCACTGATTGTTGTTTTCCTCTTCTTTGTACTTGAACTAAAGCAATCCTTGAGTCCTTCTTCATCCTTCAACTTCAGAAGTTTTTTCAAAGTGCTGATTTCCTTTTGCAAAGTATGAATATCGTTATAAACGTCCAAATTTTCAATTGCAAGGGTCTTTTTAAGATGAGAAGTGAAGAGATATTTCATCCCAGGATCTTTCAAAACGTCAATCAATGTGAAACCTGATAAACTACCACCGTTGGCATTGGATGATAAATTATTATCTCCTTCATCGTTGGGTTTCAAATCCATCAATTTTGAATCCAATGTTCTATTCCAACGTGATAATTCAAATCCTTTTAAAGTAAGGGTATAATATGCATCTTTTGCAGCTATGAATTTAAAATATCTCTTTGGTGATGGAAATTGAAAATCATTAGTCAAATAAATCATATCCAAATCAAGAAACATTCCTGCAATTTCTGTTGCTTGTTCAGGATACATTATATCTGTACAGTCCATTAACCATTGAATTGCAGCTTTTCCTGAAAAGCATTGATTGATGAATATTTTACCTTCTCTTGGTTTTTCAATGATTTTATTCTTAAATAGACGAACTCCTTTATTTGATACATAGTATTGAACATGGGAGTCAGAATCTGGATTTGTAAAATACCTATGATGGAATGATGAAACTTTTGTCTGTGGTCCCGATTTCTTGTTTGAAGTGTTGGTAGCTGTTGTTGTGGGTAATCCAGGTGAACAAATTGAGCTTTTTCTTTTTTCATTTAGATATGCAATTACATCAATTTGATCATTGATTATAAAGTCTGATTCGAAATCAAATTTCATGAATTCATTCGTTGGGGTAGCTGTTGATAAATCAGGTAATTCATCAGGTGGATTTGTCGGTGACCAAAAATTCATTGAAGGTCCCATTAAGTGAATAAATAAAAGGGTATTCCAGAATTCACTATATTTAATTGTATCTGTCCTTGGATTTCTTTCAAAACAGATTAATTCCATGGTATTGAAATTTGATCCCAAGATTTCAGGAATTCTGGCTTTGATCATTAGGCCATGACTGATACAAAACTCATGCAGAATGGCAACACCTTTTGGAGTTGGTTGTAAGTTCATGCCTTCTTTCAATTTATCATAAGTTTTGTCATCTGGACAATGAATCAATTTTGCCCTGAAGAAAGTTTGAATTAAATCAGTTGCCAATTTCCCAGTGATTTCGAAAGAGATATTGGTTGAATGGGATGATGATTTTTCAGAGTGATCAATGGTTAATTTTTTCATTGTTTCTAATGCTTTTGATAGTGTGAAACTGTATGGATAATACTGTTTTAGTTTGATTCCCATGAATGATTTTCCTTTGTTTGATTTTTCATAAGTTAGATTCATACAGAAGATCAATGATGAATAGATTGATTTCAAATCTCTAACGAATATTTCTTCTGATCCAATCATTGAGGAAGACTTATTCACTATCTCACGTAGCTCTTTGGTTGTTATATCATTTGATGAATTGTTCTTGGAATTATTGGTCAGTTTCTTCATCCCTAGAGACGTTATATCACTATGGCTATTAGGTGCCATAACTTCCATAGTGTGCTACGGGATGAGAAAAGAAGAATGTCGAAAAGAAAGGAGAATCCTTATCTTTTGATTGCAGATGTTTGTTTGAAACAGTTGATTAATAAAGTCAAAGATTAAAAATGCTTAGCTGGGTGGCATTGTCAGCTATTTGTACTCTTCTGTCTAATCCGATAGTATTTCATAATAAGCATAGCAACATCGTCATAATGCATCTGTCTGATAAAGCTAATATCCTGTGGCATTGTCACAAGATGATGTTTTGAAATTTGATCTATTTCATTATATTTTGGTAGCATGTTTTAAAACATGTTTCAGATGTCCGCACCCCTTATTGACCGCACCCCCTGTGTTAATATTCAGTTTTGCGCAGATGAGTTTTATAGTAGTTGGTAGATTGTTCCAGTTATTAATATATTCATTTTGGAAGAAGAAATAGATGATAAGAAGATAGAATATATACATAAGAGAGAAGGTTGGTACAAGTGTACAGCAGAAATATTGGGAAAGAGAAATATATAAGAAAGAGAAAGATGATACGGAGTCATACTTTGTGGGGGATCGTTTAATCCATCTTGGTGCACAAATGTAAAACAATGAGATATATTCTTTTGTGGATAAGTTTGCTGATGCATGCAGTCATGGATTCTTCCATAAGACAGTCATCTATCTCCCTCGGATGTTTCAGATTTCTACTCAATATTTCTTCTCATTTGTTCCATATTGACCAAATGTTGAGCCATTAATTTTGCTCTTAGTTCAGCCATACTTCCCATCTGTTGATATTCTTGATGGTTGTATGATATTTGAGAGTCTGATCTTATAACAGAACCAATGGACATGAATAATCCAAATGTTGCAGCTGAACCAGCAATGTATTGACCTAGGGTGTTCATAACACCATTTGGAGCACCATTTCTGATGATCGCCATACCTCCAAACATTAGTCCCGTGACCACTCCAACGGTTGTCTATAATAATAATATACAAGGTTAGTAAACACAAACAGTAACAGTTGGTCTAGAAACATTGAAAACTTAAAATTCACTTACACCCATCATTAAACCCATCTTAAACTTCTGAAAGTTAGAAGGAGGCTCTTGCTGCTGGTATTGAATATTCTGGACAGGCGGCATTTTTTGATTAATATGGTCTCAAAGACAATTTTATACTTTGTGAGTTAACTAGTTAGTATTAGTTAAGTCAATCAGCCATCGATCGATCACCTTTGAATTTTTGGCCATCTCAAATGGGTTTTCTTCTTCGCATCGATTGTGTTTTTCAGAGGGACTATCGGCGTGCGAGGGAGGGGATGGTATTACGTAATATTGGTGGTGTGCACAGCCCCGTGTATCTGGTCGGGTATCTTCGAGGGTTAGGGGATCTAGTAAGGGTGGTTTGGTTTACAACTAATTCTCTAGCCTGTCAACCCCCGGGAAATTCTTGGATCCAACTGGGCAATTATTACATTAAAATATATTTTGCTCACTTTAAAAGTCTCATACGATATAGAATCATTTCGAAATTGAATCCGAGGTTATCTCTGTAGATCTATATTCTATTGGCTAAGTTAATAAGATTCTCTTGGCAATCATTTATTAACAAACAGGTGATACTAATTTGCTCTTTCTCGATAGAAGAGCAGCATGAGCATAATAAACAGCCGCTTGCCTAAGATTGATAGTGCACAAATGTCATTGGCTACTGTACTATGTTCTATTCTGCTCAATTTATTCAGATCTCAAATGGCTATCGTTTTGGCTAAATAATTTAAGCTTTGAAGTTGTCTCGCTTACCAAAATAAGTGCTAAATTGACGCCTTCGATAAACACTTGTATTTTATACAAAATCCAAAATCCCAATCAACAGAAATACATTATTAATACATTGAAGACACATTCCCCCAACACGGGAAAAAAGTAACCCAGTTGGATACCTAAGTATACTTTTAGTAGCACTTCCCCTTAATGCGGCTCGATGGTGGCGTGGCTCGGTGGACTCACAAATTCTAATTTGAGTTTTTTTTTTGGTGGTGGATTTCATATAGCCGTATCACCCACATTGTATTAGTTGAATGTGAGAACCCTTGAAATTGATTCAAAATTTTCGGATCATGGATTTTCTAACTTTAATCACATTCAACATATCAATATATTACTATCTCAAGGTCACCTTTCTTTTCAAAAAAAAACGATAGATTGACAATAAAATTTCTCAGATACTAGTAGGTTTTTAGAACTTCAATTCGCTCATCGAAATCACACAATCAAGAAATAGCATCTATCAATGGCAATCTCTTGGCTAACCGATTAATCCGAATCTCTTTTATCTCTTAGCTTTTTTGCAAATTTAAATTAAAGAAAAAAGCCAAGTCTTCCCAATTTATGCTTAATTTTTGTACAATAGATCAATCTGATAAAATGCAACCCATTAAAAAATGTGAAAAAAATTACCAATTTAGAACTCTGTAACTGGCTAGAAATTGCATTGAAAAAGTTTTCCAATCAACCAATGGATTTGGATCGTCTATTTCCAAATTCCTCTTCACCGGTGGGGTGTGTTGCTTCTCAATGACAAAGGATATAAATTGGTAAAAGATTTTCCTTTATTTTTTGAAGAAAAGACGAAGGAAGGATTAAAAGCTCTCTTGTTTTTGTTTCTTTGCAGTAAAGAAGAGTAAAGATGAGATTTTCGCTTACTTCTTTGGCAGCATTGGCTGGCTTGTTATTGATTAATGGTATAAATGCAAAAGAAGATGATGCTGATTGGTATAGTTTTGATAGAAGTGATTTAGCTCTTCAGGCTTGTCAAGTGAGTATTGAAAAAGTTACAAAATATTGCACCCCTTCTGGTAAGGCAAGTAGTTCAGCAAGTTTCAAATGTACTTGTAAGAATAAAGCAGAAATGGGTTCGTTGCTTTATTGTGCTAAGAAATTTGCTAAGGATTATTCAGTTGCTCAAGAATATATAATCGAATATTGTGAAGCATTAAATAAAACTTACACAATAGATGATTTGGATGCTGCCTATTTGAATGCTTCCAATTATATTGTCGAGTTCACAGATTTAAAATTGAACGCAAGTGAAGTTATTAATTATCCAATTACACCAACTGGTAAACTTGCAAAAAGTTTCCATGGTGTGTATTCAGCATCAATTAATAAAGCTTATAACTATCACGTTTCACATCGTTTGGGTGTTGCTTTTGTTTGCGCCATGATTGGGCTACCACTTATCTGTGGGATTTTTAACTGGTTGGATAGATTGGCACCTTCAATCACAAGATCAATGAATGGTAAATTTTTGAATGCTTGGAGAAAATATGTTGTCCTACCTGCCTTCTTAAATGGTCACCATGTTCAAAATTACCGTATCTTTGGATATATTCCAGATAGATTCGAAATGATTATAATTGTTTCAATGTACATTTATAACCTGGTTGGATTGTTTGTCTTAAGTGGTATCAAATGGAATGAAAATGATCCAAAATTAACCCGTGTGTGGATTGGTACTTCAACTTATCTTGGAATTAGATCAAGTGTTCTATTGGTTTATCAATCATGTTTGTTATTTTTATTTGCAGGTAGAAATAACTTCTTGCAATGGTTAACCCGTTGGCCATATTCAAGATTTATAACTTTCCATAAATGGATTGCAAGATTAGTTTTCATTAATTTACTTGTTCATACTGTTGGACTAACAGTTCAGTCTGCTGGAAGAGGTATTTTCTATTCCAGATGTAAACAATTATACTTCCAGATGGGTTTTGTTGGATTTGCTGCAAGTATTTTAATCCTAGTTATGGCTACTTTCCAAGTTAGACGTTATTGGTATGAAGCATTTTTGATCAGTCATATTCTTTTAGTAGCAGTTTTCTTACTTGCTTCTTGGATTCATACTGAAAAAGTTGCCTTCCAAAACTATTATATTGCTTGTTCTGCGATTTGGGTCCTTGACAGAGTTGTTAGATTGTGTAGAATTGCGGCGTTTGGTATTAAGGATGCAAAAGCTGAATTGCTATCAGAAGAAGGAGTTATTAAACTCACCATTCCAAGACCTTCCTATTGGAAACCTTTCCCGGGTGCTCATGGATTTATCCATTTCTTAACTCCAAGAACTTGTTGGCAATCACATCCTTTCACATTGGTTGACTCAATTTCAGATAAAGAGCATATTCATTTCTATTGTAAAGTGAAAGATGGTGTTACTAAGACAATCCACGAAAGAGGCTTAAGACAAGGATTTTCATCCATAAGTATTAAAGTTGCAGTTGAAGGTCCATATGGTGAATCATCTCCTTATACTTCATTTGATAAAGCTGTTTTGATTGCTGGTGGTAATGGTATTCCAGGTATCTTCTCACATGCTCTTAAATTGATTTCCAAAGATTCAATCAAAACTGAGGTTAAATTCTATTGGGGTGTTAGAGATTATCATGTTTTGAATTGGTTCAAAGAAGAACTTTTACAGTTCAAAGGAACAAAATGTAAGCCAATCATTTACGTTTCAAATCCAAATTCAGATGCATCAAACATTCAAATCTCTGATTCTTCTTCATCTTCAATAACTTCTAAGGAAGATAAATCAGGAGAAGAGAGAGAAAAAACTTTAATTTCATCATTTTCCGATCTTCAAGAGAATTTCAGTTATATCGAATTTAGAAAAGGTAGAATTAACGTTGATCAATTAATCGATGAAGAAATTGAATCTGCTTCAGGAAGTGTTGCATTTGGTGTCTGTGCTCATCCAAGTATGACTGATCAAGTTAGAAATAAAGTTTCTCAAAGTCTTAACAATTCCAAAAATAGAGTTGAATATTTCGAAGAAATGCAACAATGGTAAATCAAAATTATATTTTGTCCCTCCTTTACAGCTTTTTTGTTAATCTGTTTCCAATTTTTCTATCCCTCCAGTTTTATTTATTTTTACAATTCCCCTTTTATCAATTCTATCGTCTTGTTTAAGTTGCAATCTCTTATGCTCCCACTTAAAGGGCATCATCGATCCCGATCTGATTTCTAAACCTTGAAATTTTATTTTGTACACACGTAAAAGAAAAACGTTAAAAGACAAGAAAATGTTTATATATTATATCCTTCATTTAATTAATGAGATAATTTAACCTTTATCCAATACAGAATTGGACTTTGTCTTTCACGTTGCCTAATACTCATTTTTCATTTTTAGCCTATCTACTTCAGCTTGTAAGTTCTTTAAACTGTCCAGTAAATCCGTCCCACTTTCTCCGGCACTATTATTTCTGTAAAATTGATTATTTTGCATTTGTAGATTTTGATAGTATGCTGCGTACTGTTGCTGCTCTTGTTGCTGCGGGGTGAGATAATGTTGTACTTGCTGCTGCTGCTGTTGCAGTTGTTGTTGGGTGTATTGATAGGTTGGTGCAGGAAACATCTGTTGCCCTTGTTGTATCTGATGATAGCCATTTGCCTCGCTTGATCCCATTGAAGCACCACCTGTCAAAGAAGTAGGTAGTCCGTCAACTGATATGAAATGCTGTCTTTGATGTTCATTCAAGATAGGCTTTGGGGGCAAAGATGGTGAAAGAATGCCTCCTGCTGAAGCTATGTTTTCGAGAACAGGAGGAGATGAAGTTTTTCTCGCTCTTGGAAGAGGTGGGGCTGGTGCCTTATGAAACGATGAACCACGAGATCTAGATGGTGGGGGAGGGGGAGGGGAAAGTCTGGTTTGAGGATCGATATCAGGGTCACCTTGATGAGACACGGATGATGGAACAGGTGTTCTAAAAGAACCTGTCATTGTAGGTGCTAGGAATTGCATTGCGTTATCAACAGATGCGGTCTCACTCCTCGTCAAAGGTGAAGAAATTCTTGGTTGAGTTAGATATGGAGCAGGGAGAGAGGTTGATCTCTCTCTTCCATACAGTAAAGAATTTTCGGTTGAAAGAAATTGCGGTCTTGTTGGAGATGGTTGCTGATGTTGCAATGGAGAAGGTGAACCTCCCTGATGGTTGGAAAAATGATCTCTCATCGATTTTGAAACACTTCCTGTTAAGTTTGGAGCTAAAGGTTGAACCGTAGGTAGCGTTTCAAAAGAATCATTTGTCATTGGAGACAATTGTCCGCTTGGAGACAGATTCAGTCCCATTGGACTTGATGCTCCACTTCCATTGTAACCATGTCCAAATGATAATCCAGGTGCATTTGCTGGACTTCCACCAATTGAAACGCTATCAATCTTGACATTTTGGAAATGGTTTATCGACTCTTGCATATCTTTCAACTCTTCTTCTTCATTTTCTGCAGTATTACCATTTATTGAAATTGTTGGATTGTTGTATGGGTTATTAGAATTAGTTGCCGGACCTTTCAGTCTTTTCAATAGTTGATCCATTGGCAATGATAAATCAAGATTATTAGAAGCAGTTGTAGCGCCTGGATCATTCAATGATAAGACTGAGTCATCATCTGGAGGAGGGGGTTCGATTATAACTTCATCGGAGAATTTCACTTTTTTACCCGATCTTGATCTCTTGTTCGGTGAATCCGATGGACGCTCTCCTGTTAAGATAAATTGTGTAAAGGAATCTAAATCCAATTTTGGAGCTGGACCAATATTGATTTGTTCATCTATTGAATTAGTCTCAGAATCGTTTGTACTATCATTCTCATCTTTTAGTCTCTTTCTTGATAAAATTGAAACAGGTTTAGGAATAGGGGCTTGTAGTTTAATTAAACCTTTAGTTAAGGCTCTACCTTCTATAGCATGCCCTAGTAGTCTTAAAAGTGCATAAAACTGTCCTATATTTAAGGAATTGTAGACTCTTCTGAAGAGTTCTTTCATTTTTGCTTTGATTATATCGGATATTTTGAAATTCGATAAGAATTTAAAAACATCCTCTAATGCTATAGTTCTTTCACCATTTTTTCTAGTCAGTATATTATTATACCATCTCAAATAGGTCTTTGCCTCTTGCTTTGATAGATCATTGATTGTTAAAGAAAGCGATAATCCATCATCACTCGAAACAAGGGTATCGGTACTGCTTGCCCTTGTTGGCAACTCCATCAAAGTTGAAGTTTGAGCAGCGGTGTTCGTTTGTGAAGGTATGGATGGATTTAACTCATTATGATGGAATGCAAGGTTATCGTCACTGTGATACAAACGCTCAGGATTTGAAATTTTCAGTCTGTTGAAGATATCATTGAATTGATCCTGTTGCGGAGTAGCGACTATTGGTGGTGTTGAGCTAGAGGAATTACCAATCTCCGGCGACGCCAACTGTTGATCAGATCCATTAGCTGAACCTGGTGGAGTCACTCCAAATGATACGACAGGATGTGGAAATGGATTTGAGCTCGAACCATTATTTGCAGGGTTCGTACTTTCCACTCCAGGAATGGAAAGCCAATCGAATCCAGCAGCGGACATATTAATTCTAAATTAGTTATATGGTGAATGGTATATCTTATGCAAATAATGTGATTGATCCAACCTCTATATTTTCTCGGAAAAACTGCCAAGGAAGTATATGCAAATTGTAAACTTAGCCTTTATTAGGGCTTGTATCTGTTATCAGCTGTGAGGGAAGTTGGCCTTGTGCGGTGCCAGATAATATATACAACCAAAAAAACAAAACCTTGGTGTAACAGCCAGGCAATTGGCACAATGATTGAATCAGATGCCTCTTCTAAAGCGTTACCGATATGAAATCTAATATGTAGACAACAAACTTGTCAGCCCAAAACCACTTATATCTAAGCAGAAACATCCCTCCAATTAATCCCTTTCCCCCCAGTGTGCTTTTGGAGAAAGAGAAGATAGTCGCAGAATCTGCGGAACGACGGCGATAACGTCTGCTGGCGTCGATCTGTTTTCGGGGGTGGGGGTATACGACATTAACTTTTGTGGTAACTATTTTAGGTATTGTTAACCTTTCTTGAATTTGATTACCGGAAGGTCTTTGAGGATGAAAAGAACGGTATTTACACCCCACAGTGGGAAAAGAGTGTTTGATGACGATGATAGCGATGAAGAAGAGTCAGGATTGGCTAAGAAACAATACCTCCCAAAAGTTCAGAAACCCGCAAATGATGAACATCTAAGCGAAGTTTATCAATATGATGAAGTATACGAAGATATAAGAAGTTCCAAAAAGGTGCAGAAACAAGATCAAAAAGATAGATCCTCAAAATATGTGAAAACTTTATTAGAGAATAAGAGCAAAAGAGAACTTGATAAACTACAATTACAACAGAAACTTCTTGCTGACAGGGCCCTCTCTGTTGATCCTGAAGTTGAAGTGTTTACAAGCAAGACCTATGAAGAGCACAAGCAAGGACTGAATGATAAGGTTTTGAAACTTGAAGAGGAGGCCAATTCCCAAGAGACAAAAGGCTCTATAGGCAATCTAAGGCTAAAGCTTTTAGATTCGGTTGACAGAAATAAAAAACCTACAGGCCCATCAATAAGTTCAAATGGGGCAAAAGTAACAGGAAAAATAACCAAAGAGACACCTTCGCCTGCCGGTTTCAGTTTGAAAGGGGGACTCAACATAGTCAAAAAGCCTTCGCCCAAGACTTCTAATAATACTCCGATTGAAATTTCACATAAAAATAAGAGAGCAAATGGTATAAATGAAGAAGGAGTGAAGAGACAAGACACTCAGACTGGAACACAGGAATCGGCCAAGCTACTTATATCTGTAAACGAGCTGGCAGCTTTCAGAAGAAGATATCTTGAGCGCAGAAAGTCTGGTGCTATCTATAACAAAACAAACACCACTGCGATAAAATAGAGAATTGAGAATTAAGGTATATAATAATATATTTATCGAACGTTTTAAAATATTTACACGATTAGAAAAAAAAAACATATAAGAAAAGCGGAAAGTTTAGCGTAGTTGGTTCTTCCCTTCTCTATTCATGAATTTATGAGGGGAAGACGAAGATGTAAGGGCAATTGTGGCAGGGTCAATTGCTGGTATATCGATTGTAGTAGTTTCAAACTCCACAGGGAACACTTTATCTGTAACCCGAGGGGAAATGTTTTGTGATTCCCCAGTGGAATTTTCTCTTTGCTGGTCATTTTTATGTTGGGAATTCTTTTTGTTCGTAGCCCTTTTAGATGAAGAGGGGGCAAAATCCTTGACTCCTTTCAACTTTGACGGCCTTTTGATTTCTAATTGAAGAACTTCTTCCAAATCGCCAGCACTGATAGCATCACCGAAACCTCCTTTCGGCATAACTGGGTTCTTATTTGTGCCCTTGTCATGATCCTTTATGAATGCAGAAGCTTTAAGGAAGTCACAATTATCTAAGTATTTCTTCTTGTACAACTTGAATTCTTTTGGGGTGTTGCATATTTGAAGTTTGATTAGTAGACTTTTAGTGGGAGAGTCTAAGCCTTTGTCGAGCATGCTAGAAGATCTGCTCTGTGGTGGCACACTAATAGAAGATAGATCAGAATCTTGGACAGTTTCTAAAAACTCCTTAATTCCTTCCTTTGCAAGTAACTGGTTGATATCCAATGTTTCACCATGTGCAATTGGTTCTGGATTTGAGGGTGTTATACAGTCCAAATCAACCTCCTTTCTCAAAACATGATCTATATCCACCAAAGAGAAAAATGCACAACTTTGAGGAACTTCATCTATTCCCAGCTGATGGCAAAACATTGCTCTTGTCCAAAGATTAGCAATTTGTAAGAGCATTGCTGCCTGATATTTATATTCTTCTTTAACCAGGTATCTAATCTCATCATGAACAGTGATACTTAGTCTCAAATCAAGCTTATAGACCTTACTCAAATATTCCATTGAAATGATTAATAGATGTAAGTAATCAACCCCTGAAGATTGAATAGCCCAATTAATTCTAGAAGGCAGGAAAGAGTTGGAGTTCAAATTTTTCCTTTGTAGAGCAGAAGTTATTCCTGCACCTAGCACGGGAGTCTTTGGTTGTTCTTGCTCAGCGATTTGTTCTAATCGATTGAACACGACGGACTCTGACCCCCCATACCATAACTTCCGTCCATTTAGAACGTTGCTATTACCTTTGGTTGCTGAATACAAGTTTTTGGCCGTTTTAATTGCCTCTGAATCAACCAAGTTGGGGTTGAATTTTTTGAGTAACGTGGTGGCAAATTTCACACCAGCTCCGTAAATTCTTCCATAATTGAACACCTTTGCTTCATTTCTTGAGATTGACAATATCTTAGCAGTTTTAGAGTGTAAGTCTGTTCCTGCATTTTTAGTTCCTTCCAAGGTCATCCAACCAATAGCTGTACCTCCATGCAACTTAAATACAGAATCTCCAACTAAAGATGCAATCCATAGCTCTTCACTATCGACATCAGCACCAACGAAGCAATAACCTGGAGGAGCTTTAATTAGCGACTTTAACTCGGATCCAAGTCTTGAGGATTTGGCATTTGAAGCAGTTAGCCATGTCTTTTCAACAGCACGTCTTGTAATCGTGCCCATTGGAATGATTTGAGGAATGATCAATCCAAGATCTGAACTATCTGTTCCAAAATCCATAGTTTCTTCATTAGAGTTAGAGTTTTTCTTGTTATAGATCACAAATTGATTCATAATTCTTTCTCTTGAACTAGTCCAATAACTGTTTGAGATTGTTAGGTTTAATGCATGTTTGGTAATCTCATACTCGGAAGAAAGAATCCCCTTCTCAAAGTACCGGAAGAAAGGTTTTGCAGTCAAGTTTGTGATCCTAGAAGTTGGGCCATCCTCATGAGGAATTTTAAATAGAGAACTTGTCTTTAATATCTCATCCAAACTTTGATCGAGTAGTTGATACAGCCTCTCATCTTCTAGATATAAATAGTTTTTGGATTTGAAATCGTCAACTTCTTTTTTATCAACAGTGAAGCACCACCCATATTCGTCCACCCAATATATTGGTTTACCTTCCCAAGATAACTTTAGTAATAATGAAGCGGTTCTAGTTCTAGTAGTCAAATTCAATTGATCTTTAACTATTAATTTCTTGTACCATTCAGGGTATCCTGGCAATTTCTGTCTCTTGAAGGGAAGCCCTTTCTTGGTTAGCTTTGGTGGAACTATCGTCCAATCCAATTGTGACAACCAGGGATCTTTTTCCCAAGGCCTTTTAGGATCATCTTTCATCATCACAATTTCATTACACAAATCGTGTAAGCTTTGCTCAATCTCTCTAAAACTTTCTTGGTAAAGCTTTTCTGTATTCTTAATATATTGCTCCCATTGGGTCGTCGTTGGTAGAAAACTTTGGTTAATATGTCTCAAAGCTGAAAAACTGACAGGATGTGGTATAAGCTTTTGAAATTGTGGAAATATTTTATCAAAGACTTTCAAAGTTGCAACAACATCACCTGCACAGTAGGTCATTAATTTCTGAAAATCTTTCCTTACAGTGTCAAGATCCTCAGAAGAAAACTCATCTCGAACTTGCTTATCTAGCTTAATCCCACAATGGAAGTCAGCCACATATTTCAAACTATTCAAACTACTGCTTTCCATCCAGGGATCATCTTCTAGTGAAGAGTCTGAACCTCCATCTGATGACAAGATTGGATTCGACATCAGATCTTTCAAATCAGTAGAAAAGATACCGTCTTTTATTTTCTTCAGACTTGCTCCGTTCTCTTCTTCTTCTTTGAGCAGTTGCTTTTTGTATTTAATCCAAGTTCCTCTTTGTCTTGAACACATCCCACTAACTGCAACATGCAGTGACATTGTATCCAAGTAAAAAGATTTTGGCTTCACCAAATTATATTCTTCTAAGACTCTTGCTCTGTCATAAGAAACATTATGCCCAAGTATAACCTTAGGCTTCTCTTGCACATTTAAAGGAATCAAATGACCATCCAGATGATCACTCTCACCGGTAACGAAAGGAGAACACCAACTGTACCAAGCCTTATTTGATAACGCTGTTGCAATAACAGGGTAGTTGGATAACTTATAGAGCACCTCAACATCAAAGGCAATCCCGTCCTCCAGAGGATATGGGACTGATTCAGGTTTTGAACCTGGTGCATACCTTGTCCAACCGCTTTTGAACTCCCAATTTGATGGCATCGTTTGAACAGAATTACCGATATTTAACAACGATCGAATTATTCCATCATAATTCTCAGAATCATTAGCTCCTAATCTGTAAAAATGTTCAGCGAGATTCTTGCCTTGTAATTTTGGTAACTTAAAATCTATCGGAGTTCCAATGGAACAAGGTTTTTCCAAAAGATCATTATTTGCCAAATGCTCATGAGATAGTTTGATCAATTGAGATTCGGTACGAGAAGGTATGGATCCCGATTCCTTGTAAGTGTCCGGAAAGAGTTGACTTTGAAGTCCATGTGACAAATGCTGTATACCAACGGGACTCAACCTCGGTGCTTCTTCATTGTTTTCTATCACTCGTGCAGTGGATTGTAGGCGTGCTCCATATCTTAATGGTAAGGAAACCAGAGACTTGGGGCCAACCGTTCCATGGTGCAGGAGTCGCCGCTGAAACGACAGTAGCGTGATCATATCTTATATCCTATTTCAATCCTCCGAGTCTGCTAATCAACAAGGTAACGTATTATACATATGTCTAATTGTTTGTTTTTTTTCACTCAAAAAACGGTTATAAAGATAGATAGATATACCCCAAAGTATACACACGTCGATCGACCCCTAACATGTTGATTACATAAGGAAACAAGTAATCATCATTTATCCGGTGTAAGGATTATCTTGAAAAGGTGCTGCATCTCTCTCAGTTGATGGCTGTCTGTCTGTCTCTCACAGACTGTGTTGTCTCTCACTGTTAAGTATATTGGAAGAGGTTACATCTTATTAAACTTAATTGAATCATAAACTTTAAGCATATACAATTGGATATACAGAATAACTGAATCATGTCATCTGCACACGCCTTAACTGAGGATCAAGTATGTACAATTGATGAACTACCAGTGTTGGTCCATTCTGATAGAATTTCTTACTAACAACTTTTGTTCAATCCATGGTTACTTTACAACTGCATGTTTTTCTACACCTCCATTGCTACCAGCGTTCTTGGAGATGCAAGAAAAACTAGTTGGTTGTAGATAATGTCCATGATGACATTGAATGATTTATTTTTATAGGTTCAAGGTGAGCTTAAGAAGATGGAGGCTTTCATTACCAAGGAAGCTGAAGAAAAAGCCAAGGAAATCAAATTGAAAGCGGATGAAGAATACGAAATTGACAAGGCATCTGTTGTTCGTTCTGAGATAAACGCAATTGATTCACTTTATGAGTCAAAATTCAAGAAATCCTCTTTGGCACAACAAATCACCAAATCTACAATTGCTAACAAGACAAGATTGAAGATTTTAGCAACCAGAGAAGAAACCTTGGAAGACATTTTCAAAGACACCGAAGCTGAATTGACTAAGATTTCAAAAGATACAAGTAAATATAAGACAATCATGATAGGATTGATTGAAGAAGGTTTATTTGCATTGATGGAACCAAAAGTCACTCTTAAAATCAAAGAAAGTGATATCGAATTAACAAAGGAAGCTTCTGCAACAGCTGCAAAAACTTTTGAATCTGCTGCTGGCTATCCAGTTGAAATTGCTATCTTGGATTCTTCATATTTGGACTCCGAATCTGCTGGTGGTGTTCTCATTGCTAACGGCTCTGGTAAGATTGAAGTTGATAATACATTATCTGAAAGATTATCATTGTTGTCTGAAAATGCCTTACCTGCAGTGAGACTAGAATTGTTTGGTCCTTCCACTACAAGAAAGTTCTTTGATTGATTTTGAAACTTGATTTTTTTTTTAGAAAATAAAAATTATAAAAGATGAAATAATAATTAATTTACTTCCCTCCCCATATACTGTTCTACTAAAATTGATTACTATTATTGGTATCGTTATAACTCTCTTTATCTCTCCTAAACCACACCAAACAATCTATTCTCCTCTTTTCCCTTATCATTGACGGGCCTCCAATTAATTGCACCATGTTACGTAACTAAACTATCCCCTATTTCAGTTTCAGTGTAAGGATGCTAAAGATCCGAAAAGTGTAATTTATTCACCGCCTTTGGATGGAGAGGGATCTTGATCAGGAAAACAGCAAATTCAGAAGACTTAAACAGTATCTTGAGGGATGTTTTTCAGAAATATTCATAAATATACTTAGCCGACCCTTCTTATAAATTAGAGGATAAACGTATAATTAACCGTTCTGTCTAGGTGGATTAGGGTGAGAACAGAGTCTCTCGTTAGTTTTGTTCCTGTTTGTCTCAAGAAGATAATTATAGAGTTACAATGAGAAGATTGAATCTGCCGATAACGAATTGCAGAATATTCGGTAGAACGTTACCGAGATACAGTACTGTGTATTTCGGGCGACCTTTAAACTTTAAAACCTTTGCTTCAGATTCAGGTGATAAGAGCAGCAATTTTTCGAACGGTGTTGATGATAATCCAGAAAAGAACATAATTAACAATAGTGATTCGAATAAAAGCCCTCAGAGTGAGATTTCAAGTCAATTATTGAACAGGGCGATAGCCAAGACTCCTCTTAATTTAGATAGAATTATAAAACCGATTATTTTGGATAATGCTGATATTTCATGCACGATATTTGACCTACATGGCGATGTTGTTGCCGTTTCAAAGAAATTTCCAAGAACTACCTTTTTACATGAAAATGGATTATTTCCCAGAGATCTTAGAAGAATAGATACATCAAATGTTGATGTTGCACCGATCATTGCAGTTAGAGCCGATAGTATATTGATCAATTTGTTATACATCAAGGCCTTGATCAAGAATGACTGTGTCCTGATTTTTGATTCTTCAAGTTCCGAATCGGCATCCAAATTAAGTTTATTCATGTATGATCTAGAATCAAAGTTAAAGACTAAGATAATCCATGGAACTAAAAATGTTAATCAACCCTATGAATTCAGGGCATTGGAATCAATATTGATCAATGTTCTAACTGTTTTAGAAACTGAGTTGCAACAACATTTGAAACTTTGTAATTCTATCTTGGCAAAATTGGATGACCAAATCGATAGGGAAGAATTGAGAGATCTATTAGTCTATTCTAAGAAATTAACAACCTTCTACCAGAAATCTCTATTAATCAAGAATGTTCTTGATGAATTGCTAGACAATGATGAGCACCTTGAGAACATGTATCTAAGTGAAAATAAACTTTGGAAGGAAAAATTAGAGACAGATAAGTCAATGAAAGAGATGATACCCGAGGATTTGGATCCGATACAGATCGAAGTTGAAAAATTACAAAGGCAAACTAAGCCAAAAATAAATGGTAACGCATCATTTCAACAGCAACAACAGCAACCACATGAAGTGGAAAGAGATACCCGAGAAGTTGAGATGTTGTTGGAATCCTACTATAAACAATGTGATGAGATTGTTCAACAGGCAGAAACTTTGATCAAAGATATCAAGTCAACCGAAGAGATAGTAAATATAATATTAGATGCCAATAGAAACTCCTTGATGGTCTATGAATTGAAGATTTCAATTTATACCTTGGGATTCACGGTGGCTACTTTAATCCCTGCATTTTATGGTATGAATCTAAAGAATTTCATTGAAGACTCAAGAATTGCATTTGGATTAGTTGTTCTATTTTCTTCTATGTTTGGTATCTCGATGGTTATTTTTGCATTCAGCAAACTAAGATCTGTTCAGAAGATGAATATCACAAGCAAGTCACAATTGGATGAATTGGATAGAAAAATCAGAAGAGATTCTACTGTTGATAGATTAGAATTGAGAAGTCTTACAAAGGCCTCGAGTTTGGCATCTAAAATGGCATCTAAAATGGCAAAATTGGATAGAAAAATCAGAAGAGATTCTACTGTTGATGGATTAGAATTGAGAAGTCTTAAAAAGGCCTCCAGTTTGGCATCAAAAATGGCATCTAAAATGGCTTCACAAAGTACAAAAAAGATCAAAAATTCTACTTTCTACAAGGCAAATCCAAACGTTCGTAGATTCCTGATGGAAAATGCTTTACATTCTAACTGGGGTTGGAGACATCACAAGATGAAAAACTGGAAAGATTCGGAGCAAAGAGAAATGATTTGGAAATGGCTAACCAGTGACAATAACAACGATAAAAACACACACAAATGATTGATGTACTGTTCGTCTTTCCCCCAACTCCCTCTCAAACTTGAACCCTATTGGGTTCCATGTAACTATTCACTAATTCTTTATATATGTATATACACACGTACGATCGTACATTCCATGTAGATAAACAGAGAGATTTTATCTCTAATTGACACTAATATCATAACTGACAGCGCGTGAAGGTGTGAGTAACAAACAGAGCGTAAGCAAAAGGGGGAAGTAAGTGATATAGAAAGAATGAGAACAAAGGTAATTGATAATATTGAGAAGTGTCAGTTGCTTTTTCCTAATTAGATCTCAATAATTTAGAATTTGTCATTGGAATTGGTGTTGTCTGGGCTATATTACTTAATTGGCTTTGTTTTGTATTTATTGTTTATGTTTTGTGCTCTTGTGTGATTACTATCTGTTTGAATTCTCCCCTCCTCTCCCTCGTCCCACTTCCGATCCAACTTCTCTGTCATCCCGTCCATTTCGCTTCCAATTCCGTCTCAAATAGAGCTGTTATTAAAGGTTTTAATTCATTCATTTCTCACTTGGAAAATTTAGGAACTAGATCTGTTTTCTACGCGTCTTTGTTAGTTGAAATCTTCCTGGACCGATCTTTTGTTTATCATCTCTTGGATCAACTAGTTTTTTACGTTTCCTTTACCATCATCGTGACTGAAAAATTGAAGAAGAAAAATCAGCTTTATAATCATCGTCATCATCACCTGCAACTACGACTTCATCCCCTCACACCCTGCACATATATATACTAGAGGATGGATACAGTTGCATTAGCAGCAGCAGCTGCTTCTTCACCAGGTGTTAAAGATACCGTTCTGTTGGATTCATTGGATTCTCGAATATTACAGTACCATTACGCCATACAAAAATTGGCACAGATGATTGTACTTGTTAAAGAGTTCATTAAGACATGCAATGAGAATACTTCTATACCATTGACCAAATATATAATCCTCTTGGCAGGCTCCATTTTCAATGTGAATGATAATATATACAGAAGATCAGAAATCCTAATAAACGGTAATAAGTTCAATCCAAGTCAATCGATTGATCCTCCTATAACCACAATGGCTGTTAGTTTTGATTGCATGGATAATTCAACAAATTATGATACAACCAAATTGGCCTATCCTGACTTCAAGAAGAGTATTGAAACTGTTAAATTATTGGAGTTGCTATTGATTAATGCTTATGAGGTTTACAATAAAAAATTAAGGCAAGCACTGTCAGAGAGGAGTGGCTTGAGAAGACCTGATCAAAACACAGGAAAGTCAACACTGATATTTGGTGAAATTGATGATCTTGCTGTTTTTCAAGAATTGAAATCAATTGAATATTTGACAGGTAAAGTACCAACTGTCCCGCTGAATACAGAAGACAGAATACGAAGCGAATTGAGACTATTGGATCTCAAAAGTTTAAACACCTCAATTTCGAACCTGGATGATTGTATTAGTAGCTTGAAATCAAATTCGGAAATTTTGGCCAAATGTCGAACTAGGGATAAATTAGTTCAACAACCTCATTATCATTTTATGATGCATCGTGGATTCATGTTATTACTTCGTTGTGCCGATCTTTATGGAATAATCAGAAGATTCGGTAAAATGGTGTACTTGAATAATAGTTTTTATTTTGAAAACTATATGAGAACAAATGACAATTTGAGAAATATCCTGAAAAATCTTTCGATTTACTTTAATCAATCCAAAAAAAATAGTTTATTGCTGACCACCATTTCTAAATTTGCAAGACAAGGATCAGTTACCCCTGTTAGACCTGATAATATAATAGAAGTTTATAAAGTTCTCAATGATTCTTACAATTTGTTAGAAACAATGTTGCTAGTGTTAAAAAAGTTAAGAGATGAATGGCAGCATATTTTGGACTCCAATAGAGGAAGTGAATTTGATAAAGATCTACTTAGGGAAAAAATCAAGCAACAAGCATTAAAAGATCGTGATGATCAAAGAAAGCAAATAATTATGAATAGCTCAGTAGCTTCAAAACGAATGGAAGCCCAATTTGTTCCTCCTGAGAAGCAGAAGTTGGAAAGAGAACAGCAGTCGAGAGTTCAACAACAAGCTGTTGATAATGCAAGGGCAAAACTAGTTGAAGATCAAAATCATAAACAAGAGGTTGCTGAAGCTGATCACAATTCTGATGAAATTACCAATGGCTCAAAGCCTACTGTTCTGAGATCCAGATCTTCATCATTGAATGGTTCTATTTTACCAACACCCGCTACATCTACATCATCTTCATCATCATCGTCTAGTGGTACCACCAGTCCTGTTGGATTAAGAAGATCATCATCTGTTAGGACTCCTAGCTCTACTAGTAAGAAGGAAGCTTTGGTTAGGCGTGGATCTTTGATAATTACTTCACGAGAAGATAGTCCCCAATTGAAAAATGAAATGTTAGTTAGAAGGGGATCAATGATATTAAATTCTGAAAATACAAAAAGAGTACTGGACTTTGGATCAGCAAATGGTAACGATGACAGTTCTACAAAGATTACCAATAGCAACAATAATAATGACCTTCCAAGTATTTTATATGGCCCACCAAAAAGTTCATCGTCTGCAATGGCTGGTGCAGCTGCATCTGTGAAAATGATTAATTTACAACAGCAACAACAACAACAAAAATTGCAGGCATTAAGTTCATCTGCAAATCATGTTACTACTGCTGCTGCCTTGGCTGCCAAGAAGATGTCAGGAAATGCTCCATTAACGGCAAAGCAAAGATTGCAACAACATATCTATGAATCTAGTCGGAATGGTCAAACATTTACAAAACCTCTTGAAAGACCAACTCCCAAACCTATTTACATTCAACATGTTGTTCCTACACCATTACCTACATCAGGATCAGCTGTAAATTCGGTGCCATCATCGACTTCACCTCCACCGACTGTTAAAGTTACCAGTCCAGATTTGGATTATCAACTTTCTTCACCATCTGCATCGAGTTCACCATTTGCAAGTCGAAACAATTCATTACAGAATGATCTTACCGAATTCCCTCCTCCAAGTCCATTGAATTCTTTAAAACAAACTTCAAGGTTGGATCTAGGTGGTTTACAAACTTCATTGAATAACAACAGAAGTCGTTCCAATTCAAATTCGAACAATAATTCTACCAATAGTCCACAAAAATTATCTCCTGCTCCTAGTAGAAATAGAAGTAGATCTAATAGTGCATCACAAAAGCCAAGTCTTAATATAACCAATATCCAAGAAGATGAATCCCTCAAGACTTTTAAAGCTACCAATAGTAAGAATGGAAGTGAAAATTCAAGTGGAACAACCAGTAGGGTTAGATCGAGATCATCATCTGTTAAACAACAACAACAACCAAGGATTGGTAATGTTGTTGTTTATGCAGCTGATGATGAACCAGTCATTGATTCAAATGGTGAGCCTATTAAGAGAGTGAGATTTTGTGGAGTTTTGGAATATTCTGAAGATGAAGATGCTCCAACTCCATTCCAAATTCAAAAACAAATTAGACAAAGATGGTCAGCTTATAAGCCTCAATTCAGAAGCCGTACAAAGTTATTGAATTCTCAAGAAGGTTTAGCATTTAAGAAGATCCAGAATCAACAACAGAAAGGTAATGGTGAGTTTGAAGGTTTCAGTAGGAACCATGCTCCGGGTATACCTGTTGATTCAAATGGGAAATTTTCCATGATGAGTGTCATTAATGGTTCGAGCAATAATGAGGATTCAAGCGGTAGAAAACTCACAAAGCTATTCAAAAGAAAATGAAAACTCTTCTACTCTCCCTAATCTTTTAGTTTTATATGTTAGAATAATATTATTTCCCCCGTGTACTGTGTTATTATTATTATTATTATTACTAGTAAATTGAGAATATTCGTCGTGCGGCTCACTTACATAGTTTACGTAATCCATTTTCTAACTGTTTCTTTGGTAGAAAAATATTTTTTAATTTTTTTTTCATTTTGGGTTTTCCAATTATCAGTATGGATTATCATACTTTGATTTACTACCCGAGAAACTATTATCGAATTATAGAAAGGAGGAATTAGAGATGAGTGTTCTTGAAAGAGAGAGTTACGGGAAGAGATCGTTTGAAGATGGAGGAGCCGGAATAGCAATGGCCAAGAGACGATTTTCAAATACAACAAACAATTTTATAATTCATGCAAAATCAACCAACAAAGTTGATTCAGATACTGGATTATCCAAATGTTTCCATAGAATCAGACTCAGACTCTACTTATCAATTGCGCCATCATTTTTGATGCATCCTAAAGATGGAATAAGGCAACAGCATCTAGATCCATTGTTGATGACTTATTATCCACCTACAAAAGGTGTTATATTAAGTTATTTCAATATCAAACTATCGGATGATAATCTTTCAAATGATGAAGAATCAGGTGAGACTAGTGTTATTGCAAAAGTATGTGATGCAAATCCATTTAGTTTTGTTTGGTGCAGTGTTGATTTCTTAGTTTGGAAGCCTCAAATTGGAGATGTCTTAGAAGGATATTGTTATTTACAATCACAATCGCATATTGGTTTACTTGTGCATGATACATTCAATGCCTCGATCAAAAGATTCAATATTCCACCAACTTGGACCTATGTTCCAAACCAAATTGATGAACCAAGTTCAAATATAACAACTACACCAATAGATGGTGTAGTTGGTACAAATGGAGGTAGAATGGGTAGATCATTAGGACAATGGTTTGATGAGAATGAGATTCCAGTCGATGGGAAGGTTAAATTCACGGTGAAAGGTTTACATATTGCTGGGAAAGTGATCTCATTGGAAGGTACTTTATTACAACCTGGATTCGAGAAGGAGAATCAACCTGTTGTTAGAGGAGCAGGGGGTAGTAATTCAGGAAACCTTGGTAATGGAAGTGATTCCAAGCATAAGAAGTTTGATGACTCATTACCACTATTAGGACACAGTGTTGAAGAGATTGAAGTTGAAGAAACCGATGAGATGCCAAAGTATAGCAAAGATGAAGATGAAGATGACGAAGTCGATGGACGCGACGAAGACGATAAAATTTTGGGCGGCGACCCGTTGTCGTCGAGCGACGAGTCGATTAGTGATTAGCATTTTAAAGTAGTAGTAGTAGATTGTAAGTGTTAGTGTTATTGTTATTATTATTCTCTTTGTTTATGTTTGTTTTTGTTTCATTGTAGATGGATCGGTGATAGCTATTTGGCAAGAGATGGGTCCATCATCCAATAGTAGTAAGCAGTTGGAATCAAAGGCCACCGAGGTTCTGACTGAGCATCTTGGGTTTCAGCCAATTGTTGTGATTGATGATATAATAAATGCGATCAATGATATAATGTATGAATGTACGCAGACTTTGGAGAAGACCTTGGTTGAGAGGAAGAAGAAGATTGACGAGGAACTGGAACGGAGGAAGAAGGAGAAGCTTGAGAGGAGAATGAATGACGAGGACGATGATGTGATTATGAATGAAGGTGAAGAAGACGAAGAGGATGATGATGATGCTGGTGGATCAAAAGAAAATGACTATCAATCTGATGATATTGAAAAAGGTACTGCAAGTTTGGAGAGTCTAATGGAGTATAGCATCAATAAGAACTTCGACAAATTTGAAGTTTACGCCTTACGAAATATCTTGATGGTACCATTGGATTTGGTTGATTATATTAAATTGAAACACCATAGTAATTTAAAAATTGAGAAGGATTCGATAGCCAAGAACGAGAAATTGAATCAGGAATATAATGATCTATTACAACAGGTGGAAAATGAGCTGATTTTGAATCGAAAATTACAAGGTTTGATTGTTGAGTCTCAAAAGATTCTTCGATTTTCTCAAGGGTTAAAAACCCAGTTTGAAAAAATTGATTTTAGAAATTCCAGAAAGACTTTAACACCTTTGAAGGAGACCGTTAAATATTTGGTGGATCAGATGAATTCAATGTATGAAGAATTGTATTTGATAAGGGGAGAAGAATCAACCATGTCAAGTTTAGAAAGTTTACAAAATAATGAATCGGAAAGATACATTAATGATCGAATACCAAAGATTCTAAAACAGGTTGGAGCATGGCAACAACTTGCAACTGATGAAGAACAAGAGATTAAAGGAGAGGATATTAATTCAGAAGTGATTGATAGATTGGATCAAATCTTAAATTCTAAAATGGGTTAAAAAATAAATTGATAATAATAGAGACTTTAGTCTTGCTTGTACTATATTGTATGTAGTGTGTATATTAACAAAACATAATATGGCTTAATATATATAACTATTGGAACAAGGTGGGGAGAGTGAGGGAGAAGAGACCAAGTAATATTTTTATTCACAAGTAATGATGATATCTTATAGACATTAATAAAGGTTAAAATTCTCCTTATAGCTTCTTCTTAATCAAATGAATAACCGTTGGAACTAACCATAATGTAACAGCCAAAGCACCTGCAATTTTAAGAGTCAACACATTTTGTTGTTCTTTAAGTTTTTTCAAATCATCCTCTGAGTATCCGTCCATTGTGTAAAATTGACTTTTGTTATTGTAAATTCTGTTCTGAATTAAAGACAAGAGTATAATAGCTGAATAGAGAAGGGGAATAGCAGTAATGAAAAATAATAAAATTAGCCATCATCGGATTCGAATCCGTTTGAGTGAGTTTGAGGAGGGCGAGACACACCTCTACACCGGAAATACGGAGAGAGAGAGAGAGGGAAGTTGGGAGGTTGATAAAGAGGGATACTAATATGTACGATTGTCTTGTTTTGTTTGTTTTGTTTGGCTGGTTAGTTAATTACTTCATTAGTTGGCTGAGTTGACTGATTGGGTTGGGAATAGACATGTCAGAAGAAGAATCGCTAAGGGTTGAAGAGGAATCGGTGGACGATGCTTCGTCTCCTGCTGTTGCGTCAGAACATGACGAGAGCAAATCTGAGGCACAATCCGCAGAAGAAGGAGAACAAGAACAAGAAGGAGAAGGAGAAGGAGATGAGGAAACTACTAAAGAGCCATTGGATCTTGAAGAAGCTGTCACACAATTGAATAAGCACAAGAGACCGATAACGGACTCTGCAGAAGAAGAAGAAGGAGGGGATTTGAAGAGACAGAATATAACAAAAGACAAGATCGATACTAAAGTTGAAGAAGGGGAAGAAGGATTTATCGACGAGAATGATGAAGCTAGAAGGAGAAGAGAATTTGAAGAGAAGTTTGAGGCAATATTAAAGAAACCAACCAAGAAGAGAAAGAACAATGATGTTGATTTAGAAGCTATGCAAGATGAAGCAATTTCTCATTTAAAAAATATGATGAAAGATGCAGCATATATGGATGTTGAATGTGTTAATAACAAAAAACCTGCAACTCATAAATTAAAATTATTACCACATGTTAAAGAAACTTTATTAAAATCCAATCTTTATGATTCAATCTTGGATAATAATTTATTAGAAGCTGTTAGAATTTGGTTAGAACCATTACCTGATGGATCATTACCAGCATTTGAAATTCAAAGAACATTATTTATGGAATTACCAAAATTACCAATTAAAACAATTCATCTTAGAGAATCAGGTTTAGGTAAAGTTATGTTGTTTTATCAAAAGAGTAAAAAAATTGATCCTGCATTAAAAAGAATTGCAGAAAGATTAATTGGAGATTGGACAAGACCAATTATGGGTAGATCTGATAATTATAGAGCCAAAAAAGTTGAATCTGTTGAATTCAATTATTCAAAATATCAAAGTGATTTGAAATTAAGAAAGGATAAAAATTCAGATTCCAAGAATAGAGTGATTAAAAAATCATTATATCAAGAAAGTGCAGATAGACGTAAAAGAGCTGCTGCACCTGAAGCTAGAACTTCAGTTTATTCAATTGCTCCTCAGGTTAATCCAAATTTAATCAATTCACAATTACAACAGAATCAAATATCCTCAATGGGAATTGGATCATCATTAAATAGGGATGAAAGATTTAAAAAATTGAATCAAAAATTGAACTTTTTAAGTCAAAAAAAGAAACAGACAAAGAAAAATGGTGTTTCAATTGAAGGTAGAGGATTGGCAATGTGATGTATTTTTGCCTTTTTATTTACTTAATTTACTATTCTTTATATGGAACTTAAATGATTTTTATTTTTTTTTCATTTGATATTCAAAGTTTGGAACAAGTAGTAAGTAATATTAATAACACCACTATCCCAGTCTTAAATAACAAAAAAACATACTTCATATATATATATATGTGAGATAAGGATGAAGGATAATTTGAACTTAGTAGTTTTTAATAGTAATTTTTGTATTATTAGCTTATATTAATTAATAAAAAGAAAACAGTTTGGGGAAAAAACACATACAGAGACACATAAAATAAACTTATGATCTTGGTTTTTCCTTCTTTTCTTTCCATAATGCTAATAATGAAACACCTGAAACTTTAACAACTTTGAATCTAACACCTGGAATATCACCCTTAGCTTTACCTCTTCTACCGAAACCGGCTAATAAAACTTCATCATTTTCATCAACGAAATTTAAACAACCATCATTTGGAACAAAAGCTGTAACTTTTTTACCATTTTTAATTAATTGAACTCTAACACATTTTCTAATAGCTGAGTTTGGTTGTTTTGACTCAATACCAATTTTTTCCAAAACAATACCCTTTGCATGTGATGAACCACCAAATGGTGATGATTTGAAAGCAGTACCTAGTAATCTTGCCTTATAAGCTTTATCTGCCCATTTGTTGTTTCTTCTGTGAATTCTTAATTTTCTAGCAGAATTTAATCCTCTTGGTTTACCTTTACCCATGATTGTATTATTCTTTTATTAATTAAAACAAGAAATTTTTTTTTTATTGTAAACCTTTCTTCCAACAAAAACTTATTAAGGTTAATAAGATGGAAAGAAAATTAAGTATGAGAAAGGGGAATTTGTCAAAGGAAAGGTGATAATTCTGCCAGAATTGGGGAGACGGGTGAATTGCGGGAGAGGAAGAGAGGGAGAGTAAGCAGCGGGAGGAGAGGGAGGGAGGAGTGGTGGTGGGAGAGGGCAGAGGGGAGGGTGGTAGAGGTGCGAGGGGGGAGGAGGGTTTGGAAGTGGGAGTATAGAGGGTTTGCACGTGTACGTTTGAGCGTGACCTCGTCGTCGATCGACTATGATGGTGCACAGCCATCGTCTTGTGTACTTGAGATCTCACATCTATTTTCATGCAGCATGTTTCTTGTCTGGGGTTGTTGTTGTTGATAGACTTCTTTTTGTTCGGTTACCCACGTCATGTCCAACAATGAACTCGTGGAGAACTTGGTGGCACATTACCTCAAGGAGAGGCATTTGGATGACACCTTGAAGTCCATGGAGTTGGAATTGAACAAGAAATTCAATCTCAATGTTACTGAATCGTTGGAATCAATAATTAAGGATAGGATCAATTTTGAAGAATTAAGATTCCAAAAAGGTGAAGATCCTTTTATTGATCCCGATGGAACAAGCGGCGGATTTCTTAACCTTAGATCGAACTCCATCCCTAATTGGACAGTGATGAAACCCGAAGAAGTTGTTAAAATTTCATCATCTTTAGGGATATTGAAATCCTTGGTTATCTTTAGTTGTTTTGCAAATTTGAGACTGAATCAAGATGAATTGCTAAACTTAGGGTTCTTTGTAACCAACGATAAAAGATTTGTTATTTATGATCTTGATTCCAAGAAGACTATAGTCAATGAATTGAATTTACATGGTGGATCAATTGGAACAAAGCTCGTCATTGGTATTCCTATGACAAATATTATTCTGAGTTGTGGAATGAATGGACAGCTGATCATTTTCAAACTAGTCCAAGCAAATAATAAATTTGAATTGGACAACTGTGGTGAATATAATCTCCACAAAAGATTGATTACAACACTGGAATATCTACCAATTGACTCAAATTCAGGATATTTGGTTTCAATTGGCTGGGATTTAAGATTGGCAATCAATAAAATATCCCAATTTGATCAATCAAAGATCCAGTTCGATAAAATTGATGATTATAAATTGATTTCAAATGGTACTTGTTTGAAATGTTTCAATGATATCGATAATATTCCAATTATATTGGTTGGTAGATTGGAAACTTCAATGATTTCAACATTCACAATCCATATGGATAAATTATTGGAAATTAGTAAATTATCCTTGAATGATTCAGAGTTCTCAAATCACTCTTTTCAACTCATGAATATTCAAGTACTGAATATAAAGGAAAGATTGATTGTTTTTGCAACTAACCATATCCCATATATGAGATTAATTACAATACGATTTCCTAAATTAATTAATTTATTGGATGAATTCTCACAGTTTCAAGAATCAGATCAGTATCCTACAATTGATGATAAATTGAATAAGTTAATTGAATTATATCCAAATAATGAACAGCTATTTCAAGGTTCAAATTTACCAATCATTAGAAATTTGATAATTTCTAATCTAAATTCATTATCACCACAGGATAAATTCTCAAGTCCAATAATATTACCACGTTCAAAAGAATCAATGCATGGAGTCTGGATCTTGGGAGATGATGGTAAAATTAGAGGTTTTGATATAGGTTCAGGAAATATAATGGAAGAATTGGATATCCATCAAGGTAGAATCAAGACTGGATTTGTTGGATCAAGTTTGGATCATAATGAATTGATTGTAACATGTGGTGCCGTTGATAGAGAGGTTTTCATATGGGAGTGAAAAAGAAAAAATAAGCTTGTATATACTGAGCATTACCGTGGCGGTTGCAAAGAAATGGGATGCGAATGAATCCCTCATTTGTGATTTTTTATCTGCTCGCCCCCTTTTAAGAAGGGGTAAAGAAGGATAGAATATTGGGGACTTAATTATTGTTCTGTTAGGAAAGGTTATATAAAGTTAAGAATGGGTCTTTGGCTTCCTTATCTTTGCATTTGATACTTTTATCGATTTCTCATTTCTCATTTCTCACATCGATACTTTATTAGCTATTCAATTCACATGTCAAATTTCAAGTTCATCATCAACGTTCAACAATTGACAATCAAACCAAAGGATTCATCATCCACTGCTAAACCAACCAACCCAACAAAGGCAAATCCAAAAGATGTAGTTGCAATTTTGAAATCGATTAAAAACCCAGTTATTGAATTTGAAAAGGATCATATTCTTTCAGTTGATAAGAACAACGACGGTATTAAAGCATCTACTGTTGTGGTTGGTGATGACGAAGGAGAAGAACAAATGGAGGAGGAGGAGGAGGAGGAGAAATTCAAATTTAGAATCAATTTCGTTAAAAATACAATCCAAAGAGTTTAATTACTTTGGGGTGGGCATCATTCATTATTTATCTTACTATATATAACCATCTTTAAACTTAATCGATTTCATCAGGTAGGACAAGATATTTCCTACCGTTGGATCTAATACATTCTTTATCAATATCCCTCTTTAAACTTTTACGCATATCAAAAGCATCAATCTCATCACTCAGTTTCCTCTTATCAGGTATGAATCTATTTCCACCATAATAACCGACAACCCTTCTAAATACTGAATAACCTAACTTCTCATAGAGTGTAATTGCCAATAAATTATTACATTTGACAAATAAATCAATAAAATAAACTTTAAATGGAGAATCTTGTGTGAACTGTTCTAAAGATTGACAAAGTTCAGAAGCTAAACCTAATCTTCTATAATTTGGATCAATTGCAACGGCAGATATATGTGAATGCCATTCTTTACCAGTTCCTTGATTCTTGGCAATTAAATATCCTGTTGTTTGATCAGTTACGGAAGTTGATTTATAGAATAATGTTGGCCATTCAGTTAAATATTGAAGATAAAAATAGAGATAGAAATTCTCGGTCAGTGGATCCAAATTGATTGAATTCAATTCAAATAAATCAGTCGCTTGAAATGGTTTAATTGATGTCATTATGAATTAATTAGCTTCTATCCAGCCAAAGAAGTGTGAGATAAAGAACTCTGATCCTTTCATTTATTAGAGTAGTACCATTCATAAGAAATGGTTCGCTCAACTCTCAGATTCGCTCTCTCTGTCTTTGATTGTTTTATTCTTTTTGGTTACGTTCTTCGTGTTAAAAGAGAAGGAGTTTGTGATGATTAACACTTAATATATACGTACACAGAGGCAAGATAAACTCAAGCCCATTCTGGTTTACTTTCAGATTTAAATCCACCTCTACCGCCTCTACCACCTCTATTTCCTCTGAAACTACCACCATTGTTCCATCCTCCTCTACCTCCTCTATTACCACCTCTATTTCCTCCTCTGCCTCTGAATCCACCTCCTCTACCATTGTTATTCAATGACGATTCTCCAAATGTATCCATGTTTAAGCTTTTCTCTTCAGACCATCTAAGTCTATTATCTTTACCTTCATCAGCAGCTGCTGCTGATGATGAAATTGAATCAAAGAATGATGACGTCTTGTTATAAAATGTCTTCTCTGAGTCATTTGAGTTGGCAGCCTCTTCAGTTTCTTTGAATTTGGCATTGCTTGATTCAAAATCAAAATCATTACCAATCTGCTTATTATTCTGTCTGTTACCACCTCTATTCACTTGCCTTGTATCATCTCTAACTGGAGCTGGTCTAGCAGTCTCCTGCTTTGGAGGACTCACGACAGTCTCTTGCTTTGGCTCTGGTTTGGTCTCTTTCACAGGCTCACTTGGAGTTGGCTTGACAGGAGGAGCTGGTTGGGAAATTGGTTGAGGAGCAGCAGGAGCTGATGCCTTAGTAGCTGGTGGTTGTTCAGCAACAACCGGTTCAGGTCTGGCAGCAGGTTGGGGACCGGGTTGGGTTGTTGTTGGTGTTGCTGGGGTTGGGAAGAAGCCCATTGGATTGAAAGTAGGCACAGGAACAGGCATCACTTGCTCAATAGGAACCTCCAAGATATTCAACACCTTGACATCTGCACCTCCAAGCATCATATTTTCATAGATATCAGGAGCAGGATACACAATCTTGGTTACATCATGAACTCTATCCTCCGTTCCAAAGACTCTGACATTCTTTAACGAGATTGTTCCCTTTTGTCCATCGATATTTTCCAATATACCAACATAACTATAATTTTAAAAATGGGTTAGCAATGAGAATTAAAGTAAAGTACTACAAAAACAAAAACCCAGTGACTTACCGTATGTCAGCTTGGGAGACTAAAGATATGGTCTTTCCAATATATTGCGCCATTATATATTCAACTTAATCAAGTATATGAAGATATCTATGATCCTTCTTAATATTCATGTTCCCCAAACTTCACTTCATCTTCCATTTGTGTGTGTCTCTCTCTCTTCTGTGAGTCTCCCTCATGGAATAGTCCGCAGTCGATCGTCCTTCTACAATTGAGTTAATTTGAAATACTTTTTTTGTTTAATGTTATTTTAATATATATTATATTACAGATGGGGATCGATATAGAAGATAGATCGATAGATATGATTACCATCTACCTGTTGATCTGTTGTTATCACCATACATCGTTTGGTTACCGTTGTACTCTGTGAAACCTCCGCTACCGTAGACAGTATTACCCCCATAGGCAGATTGACCATATCCATTATCACGTTGGTTACTACTGCCATTTTGTTGATGCTGTTGTTGTTGCTGTTGTTGTTGTTGCTGTTGCTGCTGTTGTTGTTGCTGTGTTTGACTTTGATCTATCTTGTCCAGTTCAAAAACAACATTTGCCAGTTTCTTCTGTAGTTCAATACAACCTTTTGAAAAGACATCGATTGGTTTCAAAGGTCCTGTTGTTTCCAAATTGAAATAAAATTTGTTTGGTTTTGCCGAATAATCGAATTTCTCACCAGGAATTGGAGCTTCTTCCCACTCTGTATTTGAAGATCTTGGCCATTCTGATTCAACACTCTCTTCATACCAGTAATCTGTATGCTTCAACTTATTCCAAGGATCATATTCAAAACCTATTGCTGCACATGGTGACCATTTGGCATGCTCCTTGGCAATCCCTTTCTTTGCAATACATCTTAGATGTAACTGTTGATGTTTTTTCAATTTACATAATAGGACACCATTCTTCTGTGCATCTCTTATAACAGGTTTACCCAAATTCAAGCCTGTATTTGGACTTATGATCGTTAAATGACTTGAATAAACATTCATTGTCTCATCTGAATCACAAGTTGCCTTTAATTCTAATGTAACAGAGCATTTTTCACAGTGGTCTTCACAAGTACAATCCCTTGTATATTTCAACTGATCAATATCTTCGCTTTCCAAAGGTATCAAACCAAGCCTATGCGTTATGAATTCATCTGCTAAGACACTTGTATTTATTGTAATTTCAATCAAGTCCATAGCCAAAGTTGGAACTTCTGCAAGCATAGTCCTTCTAAGAGAATTTGCCAACGCCAAATCCACATCGCTCAAGATGAAATCAACCTCATCCCTACCGGCCTTTCTGATGGTCACCTGTGGCTCTGACATCTTCCCTAATAGTTCCCACACAAAAACACAGCGAGCAGAAAGAATATACTCTATTAATCAGTAAGACCAATCTGTTAATCTAACTTTATCCCCTATCTCTCTCTACGCTGTGTCTGTCTTCGTCCATTAAAATGGAAAGATGACAATTTCCACGGTGCACGGATGTTAGTTGACTAGGCTTCGTATTACGGGGTTAGTTAATCTGCATCTGGCTACACTATTAAGCATGGTGGTGGTGCCTTACTTTGCCTTTTGATAGTGACAGCAGTTGTTATTGGGTTTTGCTGACTGACTGGAAAAGACATCAGGTGAATATGGCTTCAGAAATACCCATTCCAGATTTGAGATTCCAGCAATCCTTCCAAAGAAGTTTGTATGCGAACGCAAAACAGGCCAATAGATCGGTTCTTAAAGCCAAGGTAAATGGTGAGGATGATAAGGATCAATTGCCTGTTATAACTCCTTCAATTGTGGTTTACACCGTGATTAAAGATCAAATAGTGATGCCATTCGTTCAAGGTTTGGCAGTTGCTTTATTCATGGCCTTCTTTAGACCCTGGCTTACTGCTGCTTATCTTCACGGTAGAAATTTTGGTGCTGGAATAATAATTTCAATTAAAAATCTAACAAATGCCATCATAAATCCATTTCCAAAGAGGAAAATCATATGACCTTCGAAGAAAAAAATATGTACTGTATATATCTGAATTAATAAATGAATAAATCACTAAGGATTTTAATTTTGCTTACTTTCATTCCACTTGCAACAATCTTCAAATTTCACCAAGTCTCCTCCAAAGATATCTAATGAACTACCATATGTTAAATCAACTTTTCCTCGACTTAATCTCTCAACCAATGCTAAGTCATCCAATGATTTGGCACCACCTGCATAAACAACGGGTAAATTGGACCATTCAGATAATTTTTGAACCAACTCTTGATCAATCCCATTGCATAATCCCTCCACATCAGCAGCATGGACCAAAAATTCACTACAGTATTCTTCCAATAACTCAAAAAACTTTTTATCTAGTATGGTACTAGTCAAAGTTTGCCATTTGTTCATTGCAACAATCCATTGAACTCCTTCACCATTATCAACCAATCTTTTTCTACAACTTAAATCAACAACAATACGATCTTTACCAATCAATCCATTCAGTTTAATCAATCTATCAAGGTCAAATTCTCCTCCTGGAAATAGCCAAGATGTAACAATCACTTTTGAAGCACCTTGATCGATCCAATACTTGGCATTTGAATCATTTATTCCACCTCCAATCTGTAAAAAACCAGGCCATGTACTCAAAGCCTCCAGTGCAGTATCATCATTCGCCTGAATCGATCCAAGTTTAATCACATGTGTTCCATAAACCTTGTTCTTCTTGTATAAATCGGCATAGTATGATGATTTCAAACTACTCACAAAATTAGTCGACAAGTTATTGTCACCTTTAGAGTCTTCTTTGTCGTCCTTGGTCAAAGTTCCACCAACTATCTGTTTCACAACACCTGCATGGATATCTATACATCCAATATACCTTGTCATGCTGACTACTAATCACGATCTCTGGAAAATTAACCAATCAGTAGATCACAGCTATCACTTCTTCTTCGTCTTCTTCTTCGTCTTCTTCAACTTCTTCTTCCCCAGAGATGCGGCTTGTTTTGAACCCAAGAAAAAAAAATTGAAATTTTCAAAATTCTTTAAGGAAACTGAATCATTAGTGTTATCTTGTTGTTAAATATATAATATATATCACAAATATGGCACCTGTGGTTGTTAAATTTAGTGATAAGTACGATCCTAAGAGTGTCAAGGTTACAAAACAGGACTCAAAGATACTGAAGAGTGGTAAACCTATCTCACTTGAAGAGCTTAAAAGAAAAAGAAAATTGGCAGATGAACAGAAGCTTCAACTTGCCAAATCCAAAGATGATGAAAATGATATCAAGAATGATTTAGAGTTGGATAGACTACTTAAGGAGTCTCATATACTGGCTGATACAAAGAAGAATTCCTACTCTTCAGGTGCCGAATTGACAATGCAAACCTTGGATCATGATGCACCAATTGGTAATTCAAGAGTAAAGACACTTTCTAATAGAATACGTGAATTATCATCAAATTTAAAGGATGGAACAATTTTGAAGGATCCTAAATTGGAAAAAATGCCAATGCATGTGAGAAAAGGTATGGTTCAACATCAACTTCGTAAAATATCCAAATTTGAAAGAGAAGCAAAGGAATCAGGAACCGTTTTATCCAAGGTTGGTAAAGGAGAATTTAGAAGATTAAAAGATCATGGAGTCACGTCAATAACGGAAAGAATTGGAACTGGTGTTAAAAAGGATAGAAAAATTAGAGATAGAGGATTGAAGATTAACTCTATTGGTAGATCAACTAGAAATGGTTTAGTCATTTCTAAGGATGAAATCGATAGATTAACTTCAAAGAAACCTGCATTTAATAAGAAAAAAAGAGGAGGTTCAAGGTATTAGAACCACTGCGCAAAATTTGAATAAGATCATATTACATTTCTTATTCGTATATAATTTAAATAGATGAATCAATCATCAAAATCCATTCTCGATTCACGAAGTTTTTTAATCTTGTTTGCTAAATTAATCAATTCCAATCTCTCAGCCATTCTAGTTGCTGCCAATAAAGCCTTATCATCTCTTAATTTCGTTGCCAAATAAATGGCTTCTATTAAATCTCCATTAGAGCATGATTCACCAAACATTTTCAATAATGAATGATCGTATTCAATCACTATTTGTGATAATCTTTCATGTGCTGTTTCATCCAAGACATCATCATTGGAAATTGCATCATTCAATAACTCACCTAATGTAATCGACCTTAATAGCTTTTCTTCTGGGTTTTCTTCCCCATTCTTTCTACTTTTCTTACCATCTTCATTATCAATATCATCATTATCATCAATTAAAATAGGAAGTTTGATTGAAACTTCAGCAGGTAATGCCAATGGGAAAGAGGGATATTCAGATCCTCTAACAACAATAAAATTAAATTGATCCTTGAATAATCCCAATGGCCAACATGTAACGTTATCACCAACTGCAATTCTTCTTAATCCTTCTCTTGTATCCAAAATCGGTATCCATGAGGCTTGTAATGGGTCCCTCCATCTACTCAAGACTAATAAACAATCATCTTGTCCAACAATACATGGATCTCCATCGGTTGAGAAAAAGACCCCCTTTAGAGGTTGTGATTTTGTATTTGTTAATTGAATTGGCAAATGTTCATTTCTTTGGAAATATTTACCATCAAGATCTTGTATATTGAAATTTAATGAATTTGAATTGGATGAAATTGTGAATAAATATTTGTCATTATTAACACTTGCCACTATAGGAGCAGTCTTTTCTATTCTTTCCAATTTACCAAACAAACTAAACTTTCTAATAAATCCAATTGAAGTTGAAACAAAAATTGCAGATTTACTCATTGTAACTGAAGTTATTATTTCATTATTCTGTAAATTGAAACTTTTTTCCCATGTTCTTTGTTGATCATGACTCTTGTACATGATTTTACCAATTGATGATTTACTAGAACCAAATATTGCACCATCTTCATTCAACGAAGAAACTTGGAAATTGTAAGGATCTCTAAAATGATATTCTATATGCAAACTCCTATCAAAAAATGACACCGTTATGGTATTATAAAACTCCTGTTTAACTGACCATGCATATCCAATTGTATTAATGGTCAAATATCTTCTGTTGTTAATCCAAGGAGTTCCACCTGGAGAGTATGGTTTAAGTTCAAATGTGGACAAAGAAGACGAACTAAATTCAGATCTTTTCTGTTTGATGACCCCATTGGAAGAATGGCTGGTCTCTAATGGTCTTTTCTTTCTGTTTGGAATCTCCGCATATCCATTACCATCATCATCAACTATGAAATCATCCTCTGAATCACTAACAAATAAGTTATCATTCACTTGAGTTGTATCTTCCTCTTCATCTTGTGCATCTTCATTTTCAACATCTGATATTCTTTGCTCTGCTGAATCATTCCGTTTCTTTTGGTTCAACTTGGCGACCCTTTCAAATGATATAATGGAGCCACTCGATGTTCCCACAACAATTGTATACTCTTTATTTGAACCCAAGATCCAAGTTATTGAAGTTGGTGTCTTTGAAAGGTTGAAACTCTTGACAACTTTTCTCTCGTCAGGATCGTAAACAAATAATTTATTATCTAGCCCGACAGATGCAAGATATTGTTGATCGGGAGTCCATGCAAGATCAACAATTGGTTTTTGATGGTTGCTGAATTTGAAAAGTAACTCGCTTCCGGATCTTGGATGATGATGATGAATTTCAATCTCTCTACTCTTTGTAGGAATGGCTATCCAATCACGAGCTGGAGCCCAGAATACTTTACTAGTGATCAACTTAGCCAAAGATGCTTCCTTCTTAGCTTTGCTGGTCTCGTCATCAAATGCACCGCCATCATCATCATCATCATCACTAAATCCATCATCTTCATCATCATCGTCATCATCGATTGCTTTCTTCTCGTGTAGAATTCTCTCTATGGTATACTCTTTCAGAGGTTGGGGTGTCGTATACGAATACATTGAAACATCACCATTTGCAAATGAAACAGCACAAACATCAATGACATTATTAAAAGAGATGGATACAATTTGATCATGCAGTTTGGTTCTATGGAAATCGTCAAACTTCTCCTCTCCTTCTCCTGCAGAAGCTTTGAGAGCGGAAAATAAAGTAACCAATTGTAATTCTGCTTCATCTCCTCCACATAGAACCCTCGAGCCTGAATGGGTGAAGGTTACATCACGTAATGGTAATGAAGATCTAGCCAATTTACCCATCGATTTCAACTTTTTCAAATCGTAGTATTCACACTCTCCTGATCTGGAGGTGACTACAGCAAAAACTGTCCCATCGGCAATCCCATCCCCATCACCCCTGTAACGGAGAAAGTCAATTCCTGTAACATTCGACAAAATATCTAAAACATCAGGCTCTTGTTCAGGAGTTTCAGGATCAAAAAGCTTCAATACCCCCGTGTTTGAGTTACAAACAGCAAGTTTATCACCTCCATACTGCTTCACCAGGATCCTCCCGCCAGACACAAACACTTGCTTAATATTCTCTTCCACTGTCATAATGTGCAGCTATATCTTAGTTAGTTACTGCCTTGGATCAACTAATAAACTCTTCCTACCAAGAAGTATCCTTCTCTGTCACCTTCTGATAATACACCAAACAACGCGTCAGGGATCACCACACAAAATAAACCTGACCAATATCGTCACGTGACCTGGGTAGCCTGACTGCGGCCAGGTAAGATTCCAGGGCTGTGTAATGATTGGGAAATTTTTATTTTTTTGGAAAATTTTCAGATTTTTGTTAGGGGTAAAAGAGAAATGTATGATTCAATAAGGGTAGTCGATTGAATTGGATTGTACCAAACTATAGCCGTAATAGATACAAGCATGGCCGGTGGTGGAGATTCGTTTTTTGTGGATCCTTCCAAGAGAAGAAAGAGAAAGAGCACAGCTGGTGGTAGTCGTGCCAGCTCATCTACTTCTTCAAGACCTTTTGAAAACGATAAGAGGAGGAAAGTCATAAAGAAGGCTAACATACAAAAACAACGCTCACATGAGAAAACTGACAACGGTAATGAGAGTAGTACTAGTAGTGTGACGGATCTTGATGAAGAGGAGGTTGCCAGTGATATATTTGAAGAGTCAGATGATGGTCAAGCTGCTGGAGATGGTCAAGATGATGAAGACATTGATAGTGATGAAGAAAACAAGGGTGAAAGTGTATCAGATAAACGTCGTAGAATGGCCAAACAATACCTTGAGAACTTGAAGATTGAGGCTTCTGAAAACTTTGAGTTTGATGCTAAAGATTTGGATGATGAAATTATTGAATCTAGATTACACAAGGATGTAGCAGAACAAAGAGGTTATGTCTATAAATATCTTGGTGAGAGACTGTTGATATCAGAGGTGAGTCCTTTGATAAATAGGGTGCAATCAATTGGCATGAATGGTGTCAGTGTTAAATATCCATACGCTTATACAGTTTCGAAAGATATGGAATTGGCAAAATGGGATATCTCCAATTCATTCAAGAAACCAAAGAAGGTTAAATATACAAAAGGTGGTAAGAAGTTTACCGTTATCTCAAAGGAACAAATGTTGAATGGCCATTGTGATGAGATCTACACCGTTGCTGTTAGTCCCGATGGGAAATATGTGGTCACTGGAGGAAAGGATAAGAGAATCATTGTTTGGAGTGGTGAGAATTTAACATGTTTAAAAGTTTTAGAAACAAGGGATAGAAAGGGTGAAGTCTTAGGAATAGCTTTCAGAAAGCACTCTGATCAATTTTATGCTTCCTGTGCAGATTTGAAGATCAGAAGTTATAGTGTGAATCAATTGGCACAGTTAGAAACATTGTATGGACATGAGGATAGAGTTATTGATATTGCAGCATTGGCACAAGAAAGATGTGTTACTGTTGGATCAAGAGATAGAACCGCAATGCTTTGGAAGATCGCTGAAGAATCAAGATTGACATTCAGAGGAGGTGATTTCAAAAGAAAAAAACAGGAAGGTGATGAAAAAGAACCATTATTTTTCAGTGAAGGTAGTATTGATTGTGTTTCAATGATTGATGATTCTCATTTTGTTACTGGCTCAGACAATGGTAACATCTCTCTTTGGTCATTGGCTAAGAAGAAACCTCAATTCACAGTAAGACAAGCCCATGGGCTTGAACCAAAGCATGAAGCAATTCAAGCATCTGCCGAATCCAACATTGTTGAAGCAGATAGACAAATTCAACAGCCTCAACCATTTTGGATCACTTCAATTCATGCAATTCCATACTCGGATGTTATTATTTCTGGATCTTGGAATGGAGATTTGAAAGTTTGGAAACTTGAAAAAGAATTAAGATCATTTAAATTGATTGGTGAATTGGAAAATGCAAAGGGTATCGTTACTAGAATAGATACTGTTGAAGAAGGAGATTCTCAAATTAGAGTCTTTGCAACATTATCAAAACAGCATAGATTAGGTAGATGGATTGAACCATTAGCTGGAAGTCGAAATGCCCTTTATTCATGTATTATCAACGTCTCTAAAGAATAGTCTATCATCATCGTCATCATCATCGTATATATTAATAATCTGCGCATATGTCATTATCAAATAACAAATAATTATAAAACCATATTTTGTTACATTTGTACTCTTTTACGTTTCGTAATTAACAAAAGAACATTTATATTTAACTCACTCTGGAAAAACTATTCCAAGGACAGACTTAACTGAAAAAAAGTGAAGAAAAGGGAGAGGAGTAGAGTTATTTGGCTTTCAAAGAGAGATGGCTTCAGCCTTGACACATAAGTAGTATGTCTATGGCTCAACCTTCTCCCTCAGTCAACGACCAAGAAACATTAAAAATAAAGTAAGAAAAAATAACCGCTTGCTTGTTAATCAATGCAGCTATAACGTAGCAGAATAGTAAAAAGAAGAAAAGAACAACAATAAAAACAGGAGGGGGGAGGGTAAAAAGCTAAAAAGATCAGAAAATACAAAGGTTGAAGCAGGGGGAATCAAAGCAGAAGGAAGCAAGGCTAAATGATTTTAACTATATCAATAAAGCCATAGCCATACCAACAAAACCAACTGCAGCACCCTTCATTGGTGAAAGAGCATATCCCATTCCTTCGGAGGAGAAAGTTTCAGTTGTTGTTGATTCATCAGCATAACTTGAAACTGATTCGGAAGAAGATGATTCCTTTGTTGAGGTTTTAGATTTTGTAACCGATGATAAAGTTGTCTTTGTAACGGTTGAAGTTTTCACAGAAGAAGAATACGAAGGTATCGAAGATGATGATGAATATGAAGGTTGAGCAGAAGATGATGGAACATATGAAGATGAAGGAGATGGCGAGTAAACTGAAGAAGACGAAGACGATGATGATGATGAAATTGTAGATGATGAGTATTTGGAGCTTGAGCTTGAGGTGGCTTCAGAAGCCAATGCCAATAAACCTTTTGCTTGTTTTAATGATTCTGATGAGACTGAAGCAACAGATGCTGCTGAAGCTTCTGAAGCTGCAGAGACTGAAGAAATTGAAGCAACTGATTCTGCAGAGGCAGCTGAAGCAACTGATGCTGCTGAAGCTTTCGATGCAACAGATTCAGCAGATGCAGCAGAAACTGAAGAGACTGAGGCAACAGATGCAGCTGATGAAGCAGAAACAGCAGAGACAGACGAGACTGATGCAGCAGATGAAGCAGAAGCAGCAGAGACTGAAGAAACTGAAGCTGCTGAAGCTTTTGATGCAACAGAATCGGCAGAAGCAGCAGAGACTGAAGACACAGAAGCAGCAGAAACTGAAGAGACTGAGGCAACTGAAGCTGAAGAAACTGATGCAACAGAGGCAGCAGAAACTGATGATAATGAAAGAGCTAAAGCAGTACTTTCAGAAGGTGTAAGTAAAGTCTTTGTAACGGTGACTGTAATTTCAGTTGTTGTTGTGACTTCACCAAGGACCATGGAAGCTGCAGCTAACAAGAGCAATGGTGTAAAACTCTTGAATTGCATTGTTGTTGTTGTTTGTTTGTGATGGAAAAGAATGTATAAGTAAAATCTGATGGTATAAATAAATTTAATAAGGAAACGATGTTGAAAATATCAAGATGTAACCAAATTGCCCAGTTCTAAACGAAGGTTGTTTTAAAAAGGAATGACTGTGGTGAGTGAACAGTTTGGTTATACTCTGAGTATTATATTTGTTGTTGATTAACGAATGGATACACCAAAAATCTTAAGTTGAAAAGGGAGTCCAAAAATTATCAAAAGATCAAAAAATATCAATAAAAAGAGAGAAGATAAAGTTTAATTAAGAGGTAAACAAGGGAATGGAAATGTGAGACAGACCCCAATGATGTGGTTAATACCATTAAAGAATTAATTAAGGAAAATAAATTATGTTGTTGAACTCTGGTAGCATAAACTAACAGAATGTTGCAATTGGGTAAAAGGTAAACAAAACAAAAGAAACGACCAAAGAAGATGTTCGAAAATTATAAGGGTGGATGGTGCGGCTCATGGACGGCCATTTCCCTTTTTAGGACCGTGGATTGTCTTTAAATGGTAATTTGGGGCTGTGATGTTTGGGAAGAGTAATGGAAAGCCAGTGCTTGAACAATAAGCGATGAACAGTTAAGAAGAATGTAAAAGAATTGTTTTAGTCATTCACCGTGTATTGGAATATACAATTTAGGAAATCTATTTCTTAATTGAGGTATTCGGTGGACAACATTTGGAATGTGTCATATGACATGTGATATGTTGCTTTTGTTATACAGTTAACAAGGACACTTAGATTTAGATAAATAATTTATAAGTATATTTGTGAGTGAAAAAAAAATCAAAATGACTAGAGTCAATGTAATATATGAGAGACGGTCTTTCGAGATAATCTGAAAACCGTATCTATGATCAAGTAGTCGATAAGTAGCGTTTAGAGTAAAGAGCCATAGTTACAATTAATGATGACTTTAAGGTTATACTGTATATAACACAAAAGCTACTATCAAACAGACTACAAAAGATACAACGAAGATCATACTCTTATACGCTCTCCATAGATGGGAGTTACTGAAAAGAGGGATCATTTAGTAGTAGGAGGGAACCCCATTACATAAGAGAACTTGCAACAAGATTACAAAACAAACATCTCTACACCTCTTATTTTCTAGACATACCAGATAAAATTCACCGATCAACACTGCCGCAGAAATTTGTGACTGCTATTTCCCGATTAATGACTGCCAAGAATCACCAATGTGCAAAATAAAAAAATTTCAGAGAGTGAAAAAAAAAGACAGGAAAAAAATGCTGTGATAACCAAAAATGGCAATATGGAATTTTAAACAAAGAGGCAGAGAGAGTTAGTGAGTGTTAGTGAGAGCCAATGTGAGAGACATAGTTAGTGCGCACACACATAGTAAACTCACCACCACCATAGTGAGTGAGTGAGATTCTCTCTCTATACTGTGTGTTTCCTTACTCTATACATTCATTCTATTGTGAAATTTTATTTAATTGATATACTTTTTAATTTCGTTGAAGAATATAATTAAGAATCATCAAATATATCAAATTAACACAAGATGGCTAAATTCATTAAATCCGGTAAAGTTGGTATGTATTGAATAATAATTTCATGGGATTAGAGAGTAAAGTGAGAAATGAATTGCTTCTTCTTTTTCTTCAAAGGGATGGATGATGAAATTTTTTTCTCTTCATCATATCAATAAAATCTACCAGAAGTATTTCAACGAACCAGGATGAAGATCAAAGTGGATACCCAGAGTTTAAAATCAGCTACACACATATAATTTATTGAAGGAGCAGTCGTAAGATACACAAATAGATAGTGATCCTTTCAGTATGAAAAAAAACAGTCAAATCATATGAGGATCTACACCTATATTCATTTAAAATACATAATTACAATCCAATCCATCGATCAATAGTCAGGACTCTTTCATTACTATAGAAAATTTTCTTCACACTTTACTTCTCTCCTCTTTGATAAAGACACCCTGAAAAAAATTGTTGAATAGGAATCGTAAAATACTAACTGAATTATTATTATTTTTATAGCCGTTGTTGTCAGAGGTAGATTCGCAGGTAAGAAGGTTGTGATTGTTAAACCACATGATGAAGGTACCAAATCACATCCTTTCCCACATGCTATTGTTGCAGGTGTTGAAAGAACTCCATTAAAAGTTACTAAATCCATGGGTGCTAAGAAAGTTGCCAAGAGAACAAAGATTAAGCCATTTGTGAAATTGGTTAACTACAACCATTTAATGCCAACAAGATATTCATTCGATGTTGAATCTTTCAAAACTGCTGTCACTACTGAATCATTAGTTGAACCATCACAAAGAGAAGAAGCTAAGAAAGTTGTTAAAAAAGCATTTGAAGAAAGACATCAATCTGGTAAAAATAAATGGTTCTTTACAAAATTAGCTTTTTAGTTTTAGTTTATATATAATTTTAACCTAATGCAATCAAAAAGAAAAGATAAAAAGATCATACAAGCACCAATATTTATTGAGTTGATTATTAGTATTCTAATAGTAATAGTTCATCAACCTGTTAGATGAGGAGTAATTATGGTAATTAATGAAGTATTGATATATTTCATTTATACCTGTCTATGTAGCTTCAAATTTCTTTCTACTTAAAACATACTACAATAATTGAAATAGTTGTGAATGTCAAGAGAATTCGTCGATCGACTTTAGTCCTCTTTGCCATGAAGAAAAGCAGGAAACTGGAAAAAAGAATTCGCTCAACCCGGGCAGACAATTATATCATAATCTCAAATATACAAGGCGATGGCGATATTACAAAGATACATAATTTATAGCCTCTTCAATAATGATACTGGATACTTTGAAACTTCAGTTATTAAATTACTTAAGTTGATTAAAGTAGCTATGTAAATTAGTACATTTTAATTTTAAATGTCAATTTCTTCACAACATAGATCGAAAAAGAATAGTAGTCTGCTGTAATCGGAAGTAAAACATTGAAGTATAGATATATATTGGGAGTCGATCGACGACCGTTATAAATCACCCAAAAGCACACATCCCTTCACCAATATTCCCCTTTCCCTTTTGCCACTAGCTAAGAAAGATAGCCAGTGCCGCCCCGAAAACCGTTTAACGGAAATTACCCGGTGACTAACCTAACCACATTAACAACACATCGATGTCCCGTTTTCAAAGGTAATTAATGGGTAGTTGCCCTTTTCTTTTGTTCTCTCCCTCTTTGTGAGAATGACAGAAGAAGTTCCTTATATAGTGAGAAAGACTATTTTGTATCTGATAGAGAGATAGATAATAGAAATGGTGGTTTATTATATAACTGGTTTGCACAACAGTATCCAAAATCACATCATTTAACAAAGGAAACTTTAGATAGAAAGATTCTTTAAATCACTCTCGGGCTAAAAATTTAATTGTGCCTTTACTCATTTGATTGATTGATTCTGTTTCTTTTGTTTCTTTTTTGATTTCTATTTAGATTTGGGGTTTGTTTGTTTGTTTGATTGATTGATTGATTAGTTGACGTTTCTTTTGTTTGCTACATTTTTTTGTCTTCTTTGTTTTGTTTTTCTTTCTTTTTCTTTCTTGAATTGATCATACATCTTTTACAATTGATCGGTTCCGTTTAGAAATACTTTCAACTATCTTAGTCCACAGAAATTATAGTTCGATTTGAGTGTGTGTGGGTATTTAAATGCATGGGACAATTCTATATTGACCCTCATCACTCATCTCTTTCTATCCCCCTTTGACAGTTACGGTAGTTAAATACTCAATTCATTGATAATTATGTCTTCTTCAACAACTTCATCATCCTCGGCATCTTCGATATCCTCATCCTCGGCATCCCAGGCTCCTTCATCTTCAACAGCAACTCAATCCGGAACAACAGCGTCTATAACTCCGTCATCTTCATCAACATTGGCCTCCCAACAAGGTTCAGGCACACATAATAGCACCCATAATCATCATCATCATCATCATCATCATAATGATGCCGATGAGATTCCCATTTTGACACCATCAGAATCCATTGTGGCTGCATTATATAGTAGATTTGAATCTCAGCTACCAATAAAGACAGGATTATCTGTCTCTCAATTGGAACTGGATCCTTCATTTTTATCGGTGAAATGGCAGTTGGGAAATCTTGCTGATTCTCAATTCTTAAATCATATGGTGATTTGTACAATTAATATATTGGATAATCTAACTAAGCATGATAATAATCTTCCTTTGAAAAATAGAAAGACAAATTCATTAAAATCAATCTCAATAACATTATCCTTATTGAGTGGACTATTACAAAAAGTTTGGGATACTGTCAAACCTGATTTTGCTTCTAAGATTTTAAAGATTAATGAAAAAGATGATTCTAAGTACTATAGAAATGAAAATTATAATAATATCTCACTTGAAAGAGAAGCATTTTCATCATTAACCGCAAAAGAATTCAGAGTTGGTAGACCAAGAAAATTAGATTCAATAGTTGTTAAAAGATTGATTTTCATTTTATCCAATTTGAAAACAGATTATAAAATTGCTTTATTGTTGGATGATATTTCAAATGGGCAATTAACTTTACCAATAGATAAAACTTTAAATTCTGACTTAATTCAATTGATAGAAGAAATTGATGAATTATGTAACGATGTTATAAGTTATGTTGCAGCCAGTAATCAGTTGGAATTTTTGGAATTTTTAAATTCAAAATTCAAAAGAATTAACGTTGATTTATTATTCATTCCAAGATCGGATTTTCTTGGTTTAATATATGTTGATTCAAAAACATTAGGAAATTATTTGAATCTTATTAAAGATGCAGTTACTACAACGAAAAGACAATCACAAATTAATGTCTTGTTAGCATTTTTTGCTCAAAGTTTATATCGTTGGGTTGTTTCAAGAACTGTTGATTTTTTGGAAGCTGCTCATGATAACCATTTAATGGTTAAGATTGATTCATTAACTGATTTATTATACAAAACATTGGATTTGAAAACTTATTATAAATCAGGCTATAAAATTCTATCAATGTTGCTAGTCTTGCAACCAAAACAATTTGAAAAATTTTTGGCTGATAAGAAAAGCACAACAAAAAGCTCCACTTTATCTTTAAAAAGATCTGTTGTTAAAACAAATATTAAGCAAAAAATTTTAAATGAATTGGTACAGATTTTACATAAATATCCGGCTGCAGCAGAAAGTCTATTGACTGTAATGCTAATTAGTTGTTCAATTTATATGTATGCAAATGATACATGTCCAATTGTTCGATTTTCAAATTATATCTTTGATTCAATCTTTAATGATTTATCAATGGATAATTTAGAATATTATCCTTCAAATATTGATTCTGAATTAATTAATAAGTTAAGAATGCAACTATATGCAGTTTCAACAATGCTACATCCAAAACAGATGAGTGTTGAATTAGTTAGGGTTTTCAAAAATCCAGATACTCCTTTATTTCAATTGGTTGCAATCACTGGTGGTATTAGAAAAAATATGGAAATTCCATTAACAAGTGAGCATATTTATCCATATCTAAAAGGCGCTTCACCTTATATGTTGAAAGTTTTTTCTAAAGTTGCCGTATTAACATCCGAATTTGAATCATTGGATGATGATGGATCAATCTCAAGTGAAGATTCAGTTGAATCTGTAATTGATATAATGGATGTCTTACATCAAAATGATAAATCCAATAATGAATCATCTTCAATTATGAAAAGAGGTAAATCAACGTCAACTTTGGTTTCTGATTCACTTAATACAATCTCATCTTCATCTTCATCGGGAGGTGGGAATTATAATGGTGATATTCAAATTCCAAATCTTCCAGGATTACAATTGTCTTCAATTAATACCAACACTACAATAAATACTTCATCATCTTCATCGTCCTCATCTCCGAACACAGCAACCAATAATAATAATAATAGCTTCACCACCCCTGCCACAACTACTACCTCCGCTACCACTGGAGTACCAATCAACCAAAAAGTTCCATCAAAGAGAGATTTACCCCAATCCATATCACACTCTAACTCAGGTTCTACTTCTTCTACTTTGAAGAGCCTTTATAGAAACAAGTCCTTATCGGTGAAAGTTAAAAGTCCTTTCAAACACTCATCATCATCATCTACAACAGCAAAAATGCCTTCTTTACCTCAATCAACTATCCAGTCTCCTTATTCATCCCAAACTTCTGACATGAGAAATCCTTCAACTCCTCTATCACCACCTTCATTAAATAGCTCTGGTTCATCTAGTTCAAAAAGGAGTTTGCTGACTTCTCCAGCATCTAGTTCAGAACAATCCAATCAATCTCCATTTTCACCTTCGGCATCATCATCATCAAACCATCACACAACTCAATTTGATTCTTTATCATCATCAGTGTCGACTTTATCGGCATCGACCGCAACATCACCTTCATCATCTACTTCTTCTCCATCTTCATTTGGTAGTGATCATCCTCTTCAATACATTAGACGCAAATCAGATGCACATGATTTATCCAAATCTGTTCTTATCAATCTATTCTATATTTATAAGAGATTCCCCTTCTTATGCTATACATTACCTCTCGAAAATCACTCTACTGAAACAGATTTACATGCTTTTGAAACTGCTTTTAGAAAATTCATTAATCCTGTGATCTGCTTACTTGCCGATGATAATAATACTTTGGTTGAGGCAGTTGAACAATTTATAATGAGTTTCCCACTAACTGGATCCAATGAAGATTCAAATAAATCAAGTATGTCATATTTGGCAACTGTTTTGATTGTTGATGGACTTTCCAAGCTTTCAATATCTTCATCATTAAGCCTATTGAAAAGGGAATACCTGTTGAATTTTCTATCAAGATATTTCAAGAGACGTGATATTTATTTTGCTCATTATAGAGCTGTTTTACCAAAAGTCTTCCATAAGGCCAATAAATGTGCCGAATTAATTAAGCATCTTGAAAGAACGATATTCTTAGGTTTGTTTTCAGATAGGAATGAAATCTATAGAATGTCAAAAAGTTTATTGCAATCATATTATGAGATTGTTACTGGATCTGACCATGATGAAACTTGCTTTGATAAAAATAATATCAAATTAGTTCATGCATTATTGGCTGACAAGGTTTCTGTTGGTAATCTTGCTGCAAGAAAAAAAATAAGAGATCATTTAGCAGCACTAAGTGTTCCTAGCCATATGCTTTTGGATATTTGGTTGTTGATGTATGAAAGACTTGCCAGCCATCATAAATTTGATTCAATCCCATCGGATGAAGAAATTGAACCATCTACCGAAATCGAGCAAAATGATTACGATGATGATTCTTTTGGTGATTACGTTGCATCTTTAGGTGGTATTGTAATGTGTCCAACATTTGCAAACAATGATAAACAACCTGAATTGATGGAAAAATTGTTAAGGTTTTTAAATTATGAAATGGTTAATCTATTTTCTCCTGAGCTATCAATTAGAAATAAATCAAGAGAAGTTCTATGTGTTTCAATGCATCCTTTCCTCTGCGAGATTTATCTTGATCTACTATTGAAGAATTTACCTAGGTTTGAAAAATCTTTGAAGAATAAAGAGTATCATATGTGTGAATTAATGATTAATGTTTTAAGAACAGTTAGTTTGATTGATGCAAAATCTCTTTTCTTTCATGTTGCATCCTTCTGGTTTTTAAACTCTAAGATTCTAATTTTGCTAAACTTTTCTGACAATGATCCTTCCTTTTTAAGGTTGAAGCTGAAGTTTTGTAGATTTCAGAATGGTTTTCTTGCAAGGATGGATGAACTGGCATTGCATGGTAATATACTAAGAAAAAATTATTATGCTAGAGTCATGGTTGATTATTTGGAAACTTCATTCAATTATGAAAGTACAAAAGATCTGTCATTAAAGAGGGATAATTCGAAAGTTATTCAGATTGGATCGGATAAGAAAAAGCAAGATTCTTCTTCACAACAGCAACAAACACTTTCTTCATCAAAACAGAAAATAATGGAACTGAAGAACAATGAAATTGAAGATTTACATCTTGATATTCAAGTTGAAACTTCTCAAATTCTGAAAGTCATACTTTACAAATTGCCTTTGGATACATTTGCAGGTAGTGTATCACCTTCATCTTCGAAAAATGATTCTCAAGCTGCAAATGGAATAACATTTAAGAATTATTTCAATCTGTTTGTTCGTATCCTTGAAAATTTCAATGGCTCAGTCAATGGAAAAGATGAATCAAATATCGTTAATCAACATCGCTGTTCGAATGTTATTAAAAATATCATTGAAGCTTTGATTAATTTACTAAAATCAAATCCTGAAGTTGGTTTGAAACATTCTTTATCATTTGGATACCATCAAGATCCTTTGATTAGAGTCTCTTTCATCAATGTGTTTTCAAGCATCGTTAGTGATTTAAGCAGATCCTTAAAAGCTGATGAGGAAGATGAAAAGGCTGAAATTATGGATACAGGATTAAGCTTATTCACAAGTTCCCCTCAAACTATTTTGGCAACTGTTCAAGTATGCCCAACTGGTGACGTTGACGGATTTGCTAGTGCCCTACTGTTTTTAACTGATGATAGAAAGAAGAATCTAGAATTGCTACATATCGTCTTGAAAGCTGATATACTGAATACTACTGATTCGGTTGAAATCCTAAGATCAAATACAGTTGCTACTAGAATGGTTGCATTATATTCACGTGTTCAGGCTGGAGATTATTTAATTAAAGTTTTGAGACCGGCATTGACTGAAATGGTGGAGAAAGGGGAATATTTTGAGATTGAAAAAATTAATGTTGATAATGTAGAAGAAAATGAGAAAAATTTGGAGCTCTTTATGAAATATTTTGTCATGATTGTTGATTCAATTTGTGATTCCGTTGATGATATGCCCCCTGGTTTAAAATCAATTTCAAGAACAATCTATGAAACAACTGCAATCAAATTTCCAGAATCCAAATTTGCTGCATTGGGTGCATTTATCTTTTTAAGATTACTAAATCCTGCAATTGTTGCCCCTGAAAGAGCGAATATAATAAATTATGTTACATCAGCTTTCAAAAGATCATTGATGCAAATTGCACGTGTTGTTCAAGGTATTGCAAATGAAACATTTTCATATACAAAAATGCCATTATTACAGTCAAAGATTCCAGAATTAGATAAATCTAGAGCCAAAATTCATCATTTTATGGTTGAAGTTGTGAAATCCAATGAAGAAGCAGATGATAATCTTTCAAATGAATCAAGCTTTAGTGATTCCGAACTTAGTAGTTCGAGATCGGGAGCTCAATACTTCTATACATTTTTTTATGATTATTGGATGAAAATCAGAGAAGTATTTTCTCAAAAAAATGCATTTGAAGAATTAACATTGGATCAAAAATATTCGTTAATTAGCAGAATTGATAGAAATCTGTCTATTCTTGGTGTACCAGTTAGACTACAAGCAAATGAAATCCCAGAATCTATCAGAAATGACAAATCTGAAAAAGGTATTCAGATGTATGATTTTATGTCTCAGGTACCATTAAGTGTTAGAAAATCAAAAATATTGGTGACTGATTCCATTTCTAAAGATGGTTTGCCTATTATTATTATGGATGTTTCAAATGTCCCAGAAGACATGACTTCTGAACTTTTGACTTATCAATTTTTCCAGGTTGCAAGCAAATATTGGAATTCTCCTCTTTGTGTTTTTGTTGATTGTACATCATATACAGTTGATAGTATTTTGAGAGGCTCAATCCAATCAATTAATACACTGTTACCGGACAAATACAAAGCGAATTTGAAAAGAATCTACTATTATAATGTGTCACAAAGATTTTTCTATTCTTTAAAAGATTTCAAGACGTTGACTGGTGAGCTGGATGTCTCAAAGGAAACTGAGTTTATATTCGCAAGCTCTATTGATGATTCTTCAGCTTTTGCAAAAAATGGATTAATCAGTTATACCAATCAAGTTACAAAAGATGCTCGTGTTTCATTTCAAGATGTCAGCATGTTTCAAGAGGATGTTAAAAGGTTCATTCCTGTTAAGATAAAGGTTGGAAATGAATTTCTACAGATTATTTCAGCACAACCAACTAGATTCAAGGTCGGCAATAGAATGAAGACGATAAGTCTCGTGGATGTTTATAGAATTGCCGACATTGAAGATCTAGCTCCTTCATCAATAACAGGTGTTCAAAATGAAATCTCAATGGTAGATACAAGAACAGACTTCAGAATTATTTTAACCTCTCCTAAAAAAGTTGAGCTAATGAGAACATTATACTTTGCAAGGTCAAGACTTACAGAAGAGTCACTGTATGATGCTGACGAGGAAGATGATAGCTTGGAATCTTACGCTGGACATTTGATGAATGTTATTTTAACAGGGATGTTAGCAGCTGATGATGAAATTAGAAACTCTTCCTTTGTCCTGCTAAATTCCTTGACTGAAGCATTTGGACTATCTTTGGGAAAACAAATACAGAGCATTAATGGTGTAACTTTCCCGTACGGCGATATTGAATACATTATTGACCTTTCTCGTAAGTTGGCCAAAAATCACCCTCGGATAACATACGAATTTTTATCGGGATTTTTCGATGCTTTTGAATTTGCTCAACTTGAAGACAAAGGTGCATTGATTACTTATGCATCTCCTTGGATCGAGAACATTCATGAGCATGTGTTTATGGCTGATCCGGTTAAAGGACCAAGAAAAACTTCGGAGCTAATCCGTAAGTTGGTTCAAGCCAGTCGTGATTCCCATTCTACAACTGTTCCATTTGCAATTTATATCTGGAGTCATTTATCATTGGAGGATCAACTTGCAGAAACAATCATTGACGAAATTATTGCCGCTGCAATAGATCATGAAGCAGAAGGACATGGCTGGGATGAAATTACCAAGTACTGGCCGTTAGCACCAACTGTTGAAATTTGTGGATTACTTGTTAGACGATTAAGAGAACGATCATTTTTAATTACAAAAGATGAATCAGATATTGAAGCACATACTAGATGGATTGAAGCTACTGTACTTACCAAGTTACTTGCTTACGTTGTGTTTGATTCATTATTATTTGCAGAGCTGTTTCTGGCTGATATATTCTACATTGTGACAATCTACATGGATTTCGGTCCTCTAGAACTTAGAAGCAGCCTACTTAAATTGGTTATTAGGACATTCCATACATTTTTAGCCAAGGATGATTTCACAACAAAACAGAGAGAAGAAATAACGGCAACAATTAACCTATTAAATGGACCAAGATTTAGGATGTTGTTTGGATTGACAAGAGATGATGCCACACCTGCAGCTTCTTCTTTAGCATTTGCATCTGAAATGGTTAACAGGGCTCATTCAATAACAGCTATTACTGAAGTTTTCACATCTTTCCTGAATGGATTTGTTGAAGTTCAACAAAGAGATCTACTTTTGATTAAATGGAATGCTTATATTTTAAATGTTGCCTTTAAGGATGATGCTCAACTCCAACATCGTGCAATATTGGTACTAGGAAGTTTATCAAAAGAAGGTGTTAGTGCCAATGTCCCTAACAAGTTTTTGAAAATGTTGACATCACTGGTTGGTGAAATGGAAAATTCTGCCAAATCAAGTGATAATCTGGCCAAAATTCCTCTATTGATTTGTTTAATGCATTCATTTGCTAAAGTTATTGAAGGAATGCCGGTTGGAATTCCATTTGCAGGAAGATGCTTTTGGTTTGGAATTATGCTGTCATTGCTGGATGATGTAATTCTTTATCATTATGCCATTAAATTCGCAACAGTATGCTTAGAGAAAGTATCTGATGATTTAGAGGGTAGTGGAATAAAAGTGACTGATTATTTATTTGAGCAAAGAAAGACTTTGGAGGCCTCTTTAATTGAATATGAAAAACAATTTGGAATAAAAATCACCAAGGAACATTTTGATGCATTTATATCCAATGTTGCAGCAAGAGGTATCAAGATCCCTGTTACATCTACTTCATGTAATGATCTAATCAAAATCATGCTCTCTATTAGATACAAGGAGGTTTTAGTTGGAAATGAGAAAGGTAACACCATTGGTGCTTTTGTATTTTATCTTTTTGCTGATTCTCAATCCGACAACGAAATGATTGAATCATTGAATAGTTGTGGTATGGTTGATTGTGAATTGGAAGTATTAGCAGATGATACCAATGCTCCAAAACTGTTAATTGATTATCTTTCTGAGAGACATTCTGATTCTTTTGCATCATCCCTTGGAGCTGTTGGATTTTTCAATTCTCAATCATCCGATGAGATTTCAGTTACTAGATGTTTATTACTTTATGAAAGACTGCTGGATGTTTGTCCTGAATTTGCTTGGTGTATGTTTGAAGGTTGTGATTATGCATTCAAGAAATTTGCTCAATCATCCAGTCTAAGGTTGATGGAATCGGTAATGAATGTTTCTATCAAATGTATGCTAAGTCCTGAATATCAAAAGAAGTCACTTTATTCCGAAGTTTATTGGAAGAAAGTTGAAGAGGCAGGAATGACTGGGCTAAGACATTGGGATTTCACTACTGTAAATCCATTTTCAAATGAACATGTTAAAAGCTTACCTCTTGAGAGAACTCAAAAGAGATGCCAACTATTGAAGACCATTCTAGAGAAAGTTTCTGAACAGAGTGCCGAGGATTTTGATTCCGATTGATTCAATACTATTTTAGAATACTCTATTTCTATATTATGAACAGATAAGTTTTACAACTTATACGATAATTTTTAGTATGTTTTATAATTAGTCGATCGATCCATTAATATATAAATTATTATATCATCAAACCCTTTGGGTTCTAAATTTAGCGTTATGTAATTTTTCAAATTCAGTCTTATCACTTTTGTATATTTTCATTGTTGCCTTTGCATCTTCAACTGAGGAATGTTGACCTCCTTGAATTTTTTCTTTTAAAATTTCTTCACTCAGCTTTTTCAAAGATGGGGTCTTACCCATGGCATAAGTTGTCTTAAAAGGTGGATGTTTGGAAGTATCTCTAATCATTGAATTTGGATGTGATATCATAAGGGCATTCAAATCGTTTTCTATTGCATGTCCAACTAATATTCTACCTTTTATTATATCGGAAACTTGTTCTTGAGCTTGTTTAAAAGTAATTGCCTTTTTCATATCTTTTGGAGTAACTCCACTAACCCAAGTTCTCCAATCCGTTACTCTTTCAGTTGGACGGACAAATGTATCAAGCAAGGTGAAACAATGATAATTCACTATTGATACACGGGCAAGTTCAGAATTTGAACCATTTGGTCCAGTTCCTACAAATTCACAATCGATTGCCAAATATTTTCCAACTTCCCGCTGACGACCACTTAAATTCAACGGCTCTGGAGATCCCGTATTCGTTGACAAAGAATCTTTATTCCCGCTCACCAGCTCTTCTTCAACTAGTACTTTGACTATCGTATTCTCTAACAGTTTCCCATTATTACCAGTAGTTGAAGGATGAGATGATTTGGAAACTCCACGCTTCTTTATTCCTCCTGTGACTGCCCCCACGGCCACCTTCTTCTGCTTCTTGAACATCTTTTTCCAATTCGAAGATAGTTGACTCATGGTAGATGCTATGATATATATATGGAATAGACCTTCACTATGCAGATTTGCACAAAGTATATCAAATCCTTCTAAGTAGAACCAGGTTAGCTCTTGTGATGTGCATTTGAAATTTTCCTCTTCCTACAGCACAGCCACAAAAAATAATTTCGAGCTGATCATCAGTCGATCGACCGACATGATCGACCTCTCCTCTGTATTGTGGTTACGCAACACTGTTCTGCTTGTGTCCCACTTCGACGAGAGTGTCAAAGAGGGAGATTTGGTCCTTTTGATATGATATGGTAAAGGGAGAGAAGGGGGATGGATCATTCAACACACAGTTCGTTTCGTTGCTCTATCTTAGGATCGTTTTCTGTTTTCTTTTTATAGTTTCTGGCTAGTGTTTCTTAGAGATTGTTTTCTAGGATTTCAGTTTTTGTTTGTTTTAAGTTAAGTGTGAGTTACCCTTTTTGGATTTCCCCCAGTTGAGTTAGACTTCAACCCTTCCAACATTATTGATAATCATTTGAAATCGATGCCATTTCTACAAAGTCATAGCAGAACCATACTTATCAACTTGAATTAACTCTCCCAGCCTTAAATAGATCTTATAGGGCAATGAACCTGACGTCGCAGTTTCCTCCAAAAGGATCCCAGCAACAGTCTCAACAACAACAACAACAACAGCAACAATACCCGTCTCAGTTTCTTTACCAACAGCAGCAGTCACAGCAACAGCAACAACCACAGCAACAGCAACAGTATAATCCAATACAGGATGGATATCTACATCAGCAGCAGCAGCAGCAACAACAGCCGGGGCAGTCTGATGGCTTGAGCCCATCAGCAGTACTTGCTCAAACATTGTATCAAGGGAACTACAGACCGACAAGCCAACAACAGCAACAGCAACAACAGGGTCAATCGCAACAACAGACACAGCTTCAGACTTTACACCAGCAATTACAACAGCTTCAACAGCCCTCCACACCCCAGCAACAACATAGACAACTACTAGCTGCAGCTGCCCAGCAACAACAACAACAGCAACAACAGCAACAACAGCAGCAACAGCAGCAGCAGCACCAACAGCATATTGCTCAACTTCAACAACAGCAACAACTTCAACAGCAACAGTCTCAATTTCAAGCACAACAACTTGGACAGTTACAACAACCCGCTCATGGACCAATTGTAGTTGATAGTGTAGTTGCAAGTTCTCCACATTGGAAGCACCAGACTCAATTGGCTCAGATTTCAAGAAGTTCAAACCTTCCTCATTTTTATGCTAGACAGGCTGCTTCATCTTCAAGAAAACTGTTGACAAATACAGAAGGAGCTGGTGGTGCTGGAGGATCAAAACAGTGGAATACTTTGATTGATATAACCAAGAGTCTATTGGCAAGTGTTCCTGATTCTCAACTGAATCCAGAATTACAACAGCAACAGCATGAAGGACTTTTGCAGCATAAGAAACTGACCAATGATTTATCTGTTGATGAAGAAGAAGAGGATCAAAGGATTAGAATAAAAGAAAATCATACCCAATTATGGACAGGTCTAGATTTAAGTGGGCAAATGATAATGACAATAACTCCTAAATTATTTAATTATGGATTTTTGAGAAGACTATATCTCAATGGTAACAGATTAAAAGTTTTACCAAAATCAATAATAGAATTGAAAACATTAAGAGTTTTGGATGTTTCATCTAATTTTTTAACTGAATTTCCAAATGAACTGGGAATGTTATTCAATTTGAAATATTTATATGCGTTTGATAATGATATTAATGATTTACCATTTACATTTGGTAATTTATATGAATTAGAATTTCTTGGACTAGAGGGAAATATAAATTTAAATGAAGAAGTTGTTAATATTATATCAAAAAGTGGAACAAGAGGATTGATTATTCATTTAAGAGATGATGCACCAAAATTGGAAACACCAGAGCCAAGAAAATGGATTGAAGTTGGTGATGATGGAGAACCAATACTTGATTCAACATCTACCAAATCTGGAATTGATTCTGATTTATCATCAATGGATGTTAATTCATTTACATTAATGAGTTATAATACATTATGTCAACATTATGCCACTGCACGTATGTACAAATATACACCTTCTTGGGCATTGGATTGGGATTATAGAAGACAAAAATTGACTGAGGAGATTTTGTCCTATAAGACCAACATTATTTGTCTGCAAGAAGTTGAAACAAGAACTTATGAAGAATATTGGGTGCCATTAATGGAAAGTAATGGTTATAAAGGTGTTTTCCATTGTAAAAGTAGAGCCAAAACTATGAATGAAAAGAATGCCAAAAAAGTTGATGGATGTGCAACATTCTATAAGAGTGGATTATTTGAATTATTGGATAAAAGAATTATTGAATATGGTAGAGTTGTTATGAGTCAAGAAAAATTCAAAAAGACTGAAGATATTTTCAATAGATTTTTAAACAAGGATAATATTGCATCTGTTTTAGTTTTGAATCATATTGCATCTGGAACAAAGATTGTTTTAGCAAATACCCATTTACACTGGGATCCAGAATTTAATGATGTTAAAACAATGCAAGTTGCAGTTTTGTTGGATGAACTACAATCGATTGTTAAAAGATATTCACCCGGTAAAGATGAAATTACTAAAATTCCATTAATCATTTGTGGTGATTTTAATTCACAAATTGAGTCTGCAGTTTATCAATTATTTTCACAAGGTGTTTGTAAAGAACATTTTGATTTCCAAGGTAGAGATTATGGTAAATATACTCAAGAAGGTTTCACACATCCTTTCCATTTAAAATCCTCTTATGAATCAATTAATGAATTACCATTTACAAATTTCACACCAACATTTACAGAAGTTATTGATTATATTTGGTATTCAACTCCAACTTTGGAAGTTAAAGGATTATTAGGCGAAGTTGATAAAACTTATAGTAAAAAGGTTATTGGATTTCCAAGTGCAGATTGTCCATCTGATCATTTACCACTGATTTCAAGATTTGAATTTAAGAAAACTGCGGTTAATAAGAAAATTAAGGTTGATTTTAGTGGAGGTGGATTTTCAAGAAAGACTTGAGTTATAGGTAGGAGTAGTAGTAAGTGTAGTAGTAGTGATAGTTGATATATATATATATCTATATATTTAAGATGATAATTGTTAAGTAAGTTATCCCTTGTCCCGAAACCTGCAACCGAAGATTATGTAATTGTCTCTTATCGTTGCGGTGGTAGTGCAATTACCATCTTTCCCCGGTTTGGAGGGGAAGAAAGAGGGGCATCCTATAAAGATAATCTGGGGATTGACTGATTGACTGGCTGATTGGTTGAGTGGTTGATAGTGATCCAAGGGTAATACAGGGATAGATAGAGTCATAACTGGGCTTATAATGTCAGCAGTATGTTTCATATAGCCAGATCTTCAAAGCTGATACCGTACTCGGTCAATGAACTACTAGCCTTGAGAAGGCTTCAATCTACAAGCAGCACAAACACCACCACCGTAACTACATCACCAACAACAACAACAAATTCAATTGCAAACCATAGACAATGGATCTGTTTTAATGAATCAACTGATGATTCTAAATCATTCACTATTTCTTCATATAATTTATTATCTAGGCATTATCTTTGGAAATCGGTTTATGATTATTTACCTTCAAAATCATTAGAATGGAGTAATCGATTCAAATTAATCAATCAGAATTTGAATGATTTAAGTAAAGTTTGTGATATAATGTGCTTTCAAGAGATGGAATATAAAATCTATAGAGATTATTGGTATCAGTTCATGAAGGATAGAAATTTTGAGTCTGAATTTCAGATGAAAAAATCACCTCCTTATTGGCATAAAGTCTCAACAATGATGGATGGAGTTTCAATATTTGTGAATAAATCAAAATTTAAAATTGTCAATTTTGAAAAAATTGACTACTCTGATATTTTTAATGATTCAAGGTATTTTGAACAAACACCAGATTTAGTTTCAAGGGCAGGTTGTCGAAACACAGTTGCTTTATTGATGGTTTTAAAACATATTGAAACTAATGAAACCATATTTTTATCAAATACTCATCTTTATTGGTCTCCGAAACATTCCGATGTTAAATTACTACAAACTTATGTATTGACAAAACTTATCAGAAGATCAATTAAAAGATATTACAAACTGACAGATATTCAAGTTGATGAAAAGTTGAAATCAAAAGAATTTAATATCTTTATGGTTGGTGATTTTAATTCGGTTCCTGATTCACTTGTTTATAAATTTGTTTCTGAAGGATCAATCAATCTTGAAAACAATGAAGAATTCAAATACAATCATGGTAATACAATTCCAAAAACAATCTTAAAGAATGATTTACATAGTTTCAATTCTCCTTATAGATCTGCATATATCGATCATCAATTTGATAAAACTACATATACTAGAAATTTTAAAAAAATTATTGATTATATCTGGTATAATAATAATAATAAGAATCTGAAATTAGTTGAAGCATTAGGTGATGTGGATCCCGATTATCTTTCAAATTATAAAGGATTCCCAAATGATGAATTCCCAAGTGATCATATACCTATTCTATCCAAATTTGAATTCAAACAATGATACATATATACTCTATTTATTAATTAGCTTAGACTTAAATTATTACAAATTTAATTAACTTAGATTTAAATTATTACAATTTGCTACCATTTAATTGGAGAATTAAGTCTTTCCAAATCTGGTAATTTGTGCGATACTTTCTTTATAACTGTAACTGTTTAAAATTGATCATCTTCATCATCATCACCACAATGTATAGCAAGGGGATGGCAAATATGGTTAAAAAAGAGATACTTTCAAGTCCCATACGAAGTAAATACTTCTCAACTAGAAAAACAAGATCAACTTCTGAAAAATCCGAGCTTGAGACTTTCCAAAATGATGTTGAATTGGTAGTTAAACAGGAGAAGGCAAATATTGAGGAAGATAGATCATCGATGATGATCCAAGTCAAGGTTGAAGAGAAGGATGATCTACTAGACTCATCACCCTCAAAAAAGAGAAGAAAACGTAAACTTGTTAAGATTGAACCAGAGATCGAAAATGAGTTAGATCAAGCATTACAACATCAGAAACCAAATAAGAAGAAAATCCCAACAAGTACAGCAACTATTTATGAATCATTAAAACTTCCCAATGTACCACCACCTAATTTTTGGCCAATTTATAATGAAATTAAAAAAATGAGAGCAAAGATAATCACACCAGTTGATAAAGTTGGTTGTTCTGAATTGTCAACCAAGATCTCAGGTCTTACAGATGGTCCAATATTTAGATTTCAGTCATTGATTTCACTTATGCTCTCTGCTCAGACTAAAGATGAAGTAAATTACATAGCGATGCAAACCTTACAAGATTATTTTAAATCAACAACTCATCCAAAGGATGGATTATGCTTAGATGCAATTTTATCTGTTTCTGAAGAACAATTGGATAAATTAATATTTAAAGTTGGATTTCATAGAAGAAAATCAAAGTTTATTAAACAAACAGCAGAATTAATTAAATCTAATTTCAATGGTGATATACCAAAGACAATCGAAGAAATTACAAGTTTCCCTGGAGTTGGACCAAAGATGGGATTTTTATTGTTACAAATAGCTTGGAATTTAACAACTGGTATTGGAGTTGATACACATGTTCATAGAATGGCTAATATGTTTAATTGGATTCCTAAAAAGATTCCAAAAGTTGGAATTGCTAAAAATATGCCAAGGCCTGAAACACCTGAATTTACAAGGGTTGCATTGGAATCAATGTTGGTTGATAATAAAGATATCTGGTATGAGATTAATCCAGTAATGGTTGGATTTGGTCAGGTTGTTTGTTTACCTGTTGCACCAAGATGTGATTTATGTACTTTATCAAGGACTAATTTATGTCCTGGAGTTGATCGAAAATTGTTGAATAATATTAATCATAATAATAATGGTGGTAGTGGTGATTCTATAGACAGAAAAACTAGAGGTGATATAAGTCTATTGGTTAAAGATATTGAAGATGGTGGATTATAATGGTGATACTTGCCAAACCGGCGAATCTGGTAATACAACAACATCGGTTGAAACACTAATAACTTCATCATTTGAAACCATTGGTAATTTATAACTTAATGATCCTCTAATAATTAATTTAAATCCATGATTAAAAATTCTTGTCCATTGTTCACCAGTTAATGATTCTCCATTATATTTATATCTTTCTCCAGGTTGAGAAATTTTAACTTGTCCCCTTGTAATTGATGAAGTTAATTCATTTTTATGATTCATATCATACCAAATTTTACCAATTGAACCATGTAATGAATCAGATGTTGCATTATTTAAAATACCTTTAAAACTTAATGGTGTTATAAATTTTGTTGAATTACCAAGTAAAATTGTTAATTCTGATGATTTTTTTGGTAAATCTAAATCATCATCATCTTCCCAATTTGATTCCAAAATTCTTGAATCTGTTAAAATGAATACATCTAAATCCATCTTCCAAATAACAATATCTTGAAAATTTAAATTAATTGATGATGTTTCAATTTCAAAAATTAATAATTCATTACTAACAATAATTTTATCAATTTTATCAATACTGAAATTGGTTAAAGTATTATTAAAATTCTTTAAAAGAATCAATTTTAATGATATTAGAACAATTGATAGGATAATAAATAGATAAATAAATCCACTTAATATTTTAAGTAATAAATTTTGTCTATAATACATTGATTTATAATCATGAGGTGAATTATAATAATATTGTGAATTATCATCATCAAAATCTCTATCATAACCTCCACCCCCAGTAGCTGCTGATGATCCATAATTTTTAAATAGTGTATCCCTTAAATCTCCAACAGCTCCATAACCATTAGGTGTTGAACTATGATTAAAAGGTCTACAAAGAAATGATTCTGCTTCATTCAATTCATCATTTTCATCAAGATTATATTCATCAATTGGATTATGTGAAAAATATCGACTATTTACCGTTGATGATCTTAAATTTTGATCACGATGAATTGATGATTCATTAACATTTTCACTTGATTCTTGATGATATAAACTATTGTTATTGTTGTTGTTATTGCTACTGAAAAGTCGAAGTGAAACTTTCCTCACTTCTGATATGTTGTTATTGTTGTTGTTGTTGATATGAGTGCTCGATTGTGTATTTGAATTGAATTTTTTTGGATCAGATGAAATTGCAGGACTATTTAAAGCCGAAGCCTGTTGACTATTATTTGAAGATCGTATTAATGGGTTACCCCTTGCTGAATATTGAGCCATATAATGATAACCAACACCACCATTATTATTATTAGCCCCTCCTCCACCTCCACCATTAGTCTCTCTTGTATTGGTAGTAATAACCGATTGTGAATCCAAAAAATCCAAATCATTTTCATGATGTTTACTAACTGAAGGTTTCCTGAAAACCCTTGAATGATCAAGAATTACATTTGATCCAGCGGAAATCGACTGATCAGTTTGGGTATGAATTGAAACATTATCATTATAGATGAACTCTTCATCTTCCAATTTCCTCGTTTGGGTTGGATTTGTAATTGAAACACTAGGTAATGCCATTTTCTTAGGAATTGCAGGATCTATATTTGAAGAATAAATTGAATTTTGATAGATTGAATTAGCATCATCTTGGGCATAAATCCCCGTGAACCCGGTGAATAATTCATTTGATTTATTTGGATCTTTTTTCGTATCTATTAACTCACTTTTTAAGTAATATTTGTTACCATTATTATTGTTGTTATTTTCCTTGGGTATAATTGGATCATCGGTACCGGTAGTATCCCTTATCGTTTCATTTGAACTTCCTAAAATAGAATTAGAAGGGATAAGACCAGATGTTGACTTCAAGGTTGAAACTCCGGAAGCTAATCTATCAGATGATGAGATACGACTTAAACTTGGATATTTGACTATTTCAGGGGATCGTTTCAGATCGGAAATACTTGGATTTGATCTAAGTTTCTGCTCGGCCATAACTGATAACTATGATAAAGAAAAAAAGCGGAAAAAACCTAATCGTGTATAACGAATACCGGAGAATTTATCTCAAGTTCCAGACAATAACAGGGTGATAGTTATGTTCCTTTCCCACTAACATCTGTAAACAAAACAAGAAGCCATCTCATCTCCCTTCCCCCATCTTTTAGTGATGATCCCCCTTTGTTTGTTTTCCCTCTTTTCTGCTCAACTGCCAAAAGGAGAAGGACCGGCGCGCCGATCGGCTGATTACTTTTGTTGTTGTTATTTATTATTAGTGTTTGTAATATTACTATGTACATGTTATGTATTCAATCGTAAACCATACCGGTGTCTTGTGTCTTTTTGTTGTTGTATGCTTCATTAGAATGATCCTTTAGAGTTTTCCTGTTTTGTTCGGCCAACTTTTTACCCAAATTACCCTGCTCTTTCTTCTTCTTATCTTGATCAAACCTATCCTGTGCAGCCTTTGCCGCCATCTCTTTTGCAGATACCGTTGTTCCATTGTTAATGTTATTAGTTTGTTCAATAGGATCATTCTTTGTGCCTAATCTATATCCTTCCGAAGCTCCGACCTTATTACCTCCAGATGTTGATTGCTTTTTCTGTTTTGATTGTAATGGAGCAGATTTAGGAGGCCCACTGCGGCCAACTTTCTGCTCCTGCTTTTGGAATTGCGTAGAACCAGAAACTGGTTCTTCTTTTGATCCACAGATTCCCATGATTGATAATAATCAGATCACTAATTGTGTCTCAATGAAAATTGTTCTTACTTATGAATGAATTCATAATCTATATGATGGCTCATCTTCCTCGTTCTTTCTCTGCGTAGTCAAAATCATAAACCACTTCAAGATGATGCTGCGCCACATTAACGCCACTACGACATCAAATTTGATGTTGTGTTCTCCTAATTTATGGAGGGATTTTTTTTAAAGAATTTCAATTGTGGTAATGAAATATCGGATGTATCAATTGAATTAATCTCTTTGAATACTCTGTAATATGCTCTATTCAAACCGACATCTGCTTTCATATAACTTTTGTAATTCTTTGCACTTGAAAAAAATGGACAGCATAATTTCCAAAGTTTGAAATATAGATCGATTCTATCATTTGAAACAATCGGAGAATATATAGTGGCAGCTCTTATGGCCAACCAATCTGCATTTGAAATATGTCTCGATCCAATCTTAACATTAGAATCAAACAAATCCACCACCAGGTTTGATGTTTCTTCAATTGATAAATCAACATATCCTGACGATTTTAAACAACAACGATAAAATACATTTGTTTTATCAAAATTGTATAAATTTGCAGCTTTCAAGATGGATCTAAAGACATCAACATTTTCCCAAACTACCACTTTTGTTAATAAACAATTGAAAAATGGTTCGTCAATTGGTTTCAATTGACTATAGATTTGAATTATTGATTTCAAATTCTTTGCTGCTTCAACATTAAAAGTTGTAAAATTTTCAAAAAATATGGTGAAAAACAAATCATTTAATGATGAAGAAATTGCACTTGATGATAATTTTTTAATTTGATAATATTTCCAAGTCAATTGCCAAATTTCTAAAACTTTATTAAAATCTCTTGTTAAATTCCAAGTATTAACAATATATTTTTTAACGAAATTTAATTGTAATGGAATAAAATATGGCATATCTTGTTTCAAGCAACTCTTGAAAAATGCATCTGCCATTGGAATATCTTGACAGTATCCAATGAAGGATAAATGTGCTTGAGTTAAATAACTTTGAAATCCAAATGATGGATTCTTATTACCAAAATTGCCATTATTATTATTATTGTTACTATTATTGTTATCTTCATCATAAATTTCATTTGTCATCTCTTTAAAGATTTCCATTGCAGCTTTTGTATCTCCTTTGACAAGGCAAACTTTAATCATACCAAGTTGTAATTCATTATGTAGTTGATATTCATAAATTGTATCTTGATCACCTTGTAATTTTGCTTCTGCATTCAATTTCCCAATCTCTTGCTTCTTCTTGGATTTGACTTGGTCATAAATCGATTTTATCTCATCATAATCAAAATCTGATCTTTCAACCAAGAGTTGAAAAATGGAACCTAAGACACTTTCACTTGTAAATATTTCTTTTAATTTATCCATTTTACTACCCTTTTGCCAAAATTCAACTCCTTCATCGATCAATCCAATATCTTTATAGGCCTTAATCAAATTCGTAACACCTCTATTACCAATGGAAACTAGATCAGGATTAACAATAACGTCAACAGTTATTAATCTTAATGAATTAACAATATGATCCAAAACTTCATTTAATGAATTGGAATCATCATCAAAATCAACATTTTTTTTCAACTTTGTCAATTCTAACCTACGAACCCTTAAACCGTTTCTTAGAAGTGATATAAATTCATCAATCCTATTGGAGTCCATCTCTCCTGTATATCGTAATTCTTCATACAATGGTACAATTTGAAATAATGCGTCCCAAAAAGGTTCGGTACTGGATTGAGATAAATATCCTTTATTCAGCTGGAACGACGTATTCTGAGATACATATTCATCAAAAGCAACAAGCTGCTTATAGTAAGGTAATGAACTTCGAGGTAATCCTTGTGCCATCTGTCTTAACTTTGGTATAATCAGTTTTGACCTTAAATCATGCTGTTGATCTGTCTGTGAAAGATTGACGGTTGAATGGAACTTCCTTGTACGTTCCTTCACAAGACGCAGACTCCTTATCCCTGCAACCCTTCTCAACATCTCCAATATCCTGAAACTCCCCTTTGACACTTTACCAATCTTATCCCAGACAAGCAAACTTCAACTTCCTTGTTCCCTTTATCTCTTTTCCTTCAAAAATTTTCCTCAAAAGAGGAACCCCCCAACACAGCCTGGAAAAGTTGGCCTTTCTAATTAAGATGGTGATGACTACATGGAGATGACTATGACGATGATGATGATGATGATGATGATGATGATGATGATGTATATTATAGGTTAGACAGAGATTGAATAACAGACATGTCGTTGGTTCCATTGCCCGAATCGTTGGCACCATTCTTGGATCCCTATCTTCCCAAAGAGGATGGGACTGACCAAGACTTCCCATTTGTTACATTGACGTACGCACAATCTTTGGATTCCAAGATCAGTAAAGAACGTGGAATTCAAACTGTTATATCACATTTGGAAACAAAGACAATGACTCATTATTTAAGGTCCAGACATGATGGAATACTGGTTGGTGTGACTACCTTTCTTACTGATGATCCGGGGTTGAATTGCAGATTCATGGAGCAGAATACCCTTCATTTGATTCGCCCTATTATAATTGATCCTCAATTCAAATTGGCAAATGGATATTTAAATTCAAGACTCAAAAGGAATGTTGATCAAGGAATTGGATTATCTCCAATAGTTGTCATTTCGAAAGATGTTGAAGTTGCAGGAATACCAAAATTCGAAAATCTTAAAATAATTAGTTTAGAGTTAATGGATGATGGGAAAAAATTCCGATGGGAAGATATTTTTTTACAGGTCAAGAGACAATATGGGATAGAATCAGTAATGGTAGAAGGTGGGGCAAATGTGATAAATCGATTATTAACCACAAAGAAAGTGACCAAGGATGGAGATAAATTACCAATTGTTGATTCATTGATAATTACAGTTGGTCCAATATTCTTAGGATCCAATGGAGTTGATGTGTCACCACCAAAAGAGGTTACATTAAAAGATGTCAAATGGTGGACTGGAATACAAGATTCTGTACTTGCTGGAAGGATTGAATAATGGGAGGAAATGTTTTTTTAATATTTTAGGTTAGAAGTTATTTTTAATATATAATACACATAGAAAGAAGTGGAGAGGGAGTAATTAATTTGTTTTTTTGTTTGTCTTCAAATTTATATCACAAGCAGATTCTATAGGATGCATACCTACCTGATGTTTCTGATCTTCTAATGATCTTCACAACTTGTCCTCTTTTCAAACCCAGATAACGAGCAACTGGATCTTCTCGTTGAATTCTTGGTAATTGAGATTCTTTCAATCTATATCTCTTCAACAATTCAACCTTCTCCTCTTGAGATAGTCTAATATGCTTAGGAACTAATTCATGGTGTGTTATATTAACAATGATATCACTCTCTTGGAATGTTTCAATTGTTGCAGGTTCTGCAACTGCAATTGCTTTAGTTGCACTTGGAGTTAAATTTTGTTGATAGATGAAGATACCAGTACTGAAATTTTTATCTGCAATATGGGCACAGAAATTTTTCATTGTTGTAATACCAACTGATGGTTCATCACAGAATTGAACCCAACATGGTCCAAGATCACCAAATTTTTCAGATGATTCTTGAGTTGGCACAGCTTGAAATGACATTAGATTTCTTTGTGGAAATCCCATAGAGTCACAGGCTTTCTCACGGAACTCATCCAATGAAATATCAATCTCTTCTTGTGTAATATAATATCCTCTATCTTTAACCATCTCTTTAACAGTCTTATAAGCCCTCCAAAGACGAGATGTCGTTCTATCTGTATCTTCCATTTTGTATGTTGTTTGATATATGCGATGCGATAATTATTAGAAAATTAGACTGGGGATGGGTATTTTATGGTAGTGTAGATAAGCCTGTCAACAATGGAGACCGGTAACACCTTTTCTAATGATATATATAATCCTATATAATATCAAACCAGTTCTCTTCTTCTCTTGTCTTGTCTAGTCAAAACCAACCCTCTCTCTCTCTTCTTTTCCCTCTAAAAATTTCGAAATTTTTGTGATTTCCGGGTAACAAAAATTTGCTTCAATTTTCATTTTTGTTACATCTTTGCACCGCTCTGTAGAGTAGCTCAACATCACCAGAACTCTTCCAAATCCTTGTCTTTACCGTTACTAACGTCATGTTGTCTTGTAGTAAATGACCTTTGCAATAGAGTTCCAACCTAAGGTCTCGAGAGGATGGTGATAAGCGGGTCTTGATATCGCATGTAGGCAATTTGTCAACGACAAAATCCACAATTCTTGCTGTTCGTAACATTGTGTTTGCGTTCAATCTGTTTGTTTCCAATTCTGGTAATTTAAATTCTTGTTGGTCATTGTTATCCGGTAATAAGATAAATCCAATTTTCGCCTGGGAAGTATTTGGATATCTACCGAGCATTAATGACTTGGAAACCCAAACAGGTAAGAATTCTTCCAATCCAAGTAATGAACCTTGTAAATTTTGTTTCAGATCATTTAAGGATGTTATATATATTGCCTTTGTTGTCTCTGATCCATAACCTTTCATTCCTTCATTGACTATAATATTCACATCTTGGGTCAGGTTCACAATCGGTGTCTCTTCATGCACCGCAGAAACGATACCATTTGACGATGCACTTGAAATGGAATCTAACTTGTTGGTCAATGATGGATTTTTATGTATATAAGCCAATAGATCCCTTGTTGATGGGATTGAATCTATAATTGCATCATCCTGTTGTGCAGCACTCAAGTTCTGTTCTTCAGCTTTCGAGCTCGATTCAGCATTATTGTTATTGGAACCTGATGATGCAGGTGTTGAAACTTTAGTGGATCTACCAAATAGTTTCCTCTTAACAGGTTTTTCATTTTCCTTTTCTGAATTGGTTGCCTTTGAACCAGTTGTCTTCTTAGCTTGTGTCAAGAAGGATAAATTTGTAAATCGACTCTCCTTGGCACGTTCAGGCTCTTGTTCATACCTTACAAAATCCGCAAATAATGATTTCAATACAATCTTACCCAAGTTAAATCTAATACTATCATCAGATACTAAACTTCCCCTTTTTTGTAATTCAGGATAATTCTCATAGAGTTCATCTGCATAAATCTCACAAGAATTGAAGTTTGATTCTTGTAATGTTATAATTAATTTACCAGCTTTGGTTTGAACCATACACCACATTGGTAAAGTTTCTTCAGTTTGAAAAGGTTGAATCAATTCATCAAATTGATCATTCAAATCGAAACTATCATTGCTTTGTCCATCCATCTTTGATGATTTTTTTGAAACATTTGCAACTTCAAGTTTTTTAAAGACTGAACAAGTTAATATATCAATCATATAAATGCATCCATTTGCATCCATTGTTGCAACATGCCTTCTATTGTTCAACAATCTTGATTTGATCAGTCCAGCCGATCCCTTTGCTGATTCAATAGGTTGGAAATTGAATGGTACTAGATCAATCAAATTTTCGGGTATTTTCTCATAAAGAATTTCTAGTTTTTGTTTGTTGGTTGTTAATTTAACATCCTCTTGATCACCTTCTACAATATCATCCAATATGAAATCGGTACTTGGCCCACCATTTAACAACAAAAAATAAGTTTCAAATCTTTCTCCAGCATTTTGTTCATCTTCTCCTCCTCCTGCACCAGCACCAGCTCCTCCAACATCAAAAATTGGTTTCCTTGCTAAATTGATTTGTGAAGTTAAAGCTTCTTCAATATGATCCAAATCATCATTTGAAAAAGTACTAACTATATCAAATTCTTGTTCTCTATTCAATTCAACTGAATTTTTTTGACTTCTGTTAATCATTGATAGATTTCTATTCAATTTGATACCTTGATACATACAAAGCTTATCGGTTATTGGAATGGACCAACTTGTGATAAATTGATTTTTTGGACTATCAGAATTGGAAGTCCATAACATATTTGCACCTGCAACAATACTTAGAACACCAACCAAAGGGAAATTCGAAGATTGTAAGGATTCTGGAGGTAATAATGATGATGAGGAATTATTGATATTGGGTATTGAATCCGATGTAAGACTTAAATCAGCAATGATCGTTGAAATTCCTAAACTTTCATTGACTTTCGAATTCAAATAATCAACCCCATGAGAAGAATCTGGATTTAAATCTAAATTGGATGCTTTTAAATCTGTCTTTAAAACATTACCATTCTTATCACCAGAATAAAAAACGTCAAAATTTTCAGAGTCTTCAGGAACATACAATGACCAAACTGATGAATTATGCATGTCAAAATTCCTTAATAATCTATTTGTTCTTAAACACCATAGTTTAACTGTTGAATCTGACGAACCAGAAAGAAAACTCGATTCTTTTATCGACAATGCTCTGATGTTATCCAGATGGCCAACATACGATTTAATTGGTTTATTCATCACTCTTTTATCAAACAATGTAGCAACATGGGTTGGACCACCAGCCAATATCAAGTTCCCATACGAACTTAAAGAATAAATTGAACCTCTTTCATGATTAACCGTATAACTTGATGAATTAGTTTGTTTATTAGCATCCCAAATATTAATAACCTTATCTAAACCTCCAGAAATTAATTCACTTCCGTTATAAGTTAAACACTTGACGTAATCGTTATGGTATCCCAGTATCGAGCTCGTATTTGTTTCAGGATTCCAAAGTTTAACTGATAAATCATGAGAACATGATGCAATTGTAGTTGTTCCATTACTGCCATTCAAAATCTCTAATCCATTAATCCAATCCAAATGCAATTGGTTGGTTTTGAAAGGTTTAAAATTGGATTTGGAAACCGGTAGTGAATTTAATCCATTTCTAATGCTGTTTTCAAGCTTGCTTATTTCTTCTTCGTTTTCTAAATTTTCTCGGATATAACGTTTGACATCCTTGGAGGTAACATAACTTGTATCATAGTCATCCAAGATTGAATCATTAAAGTCTTCATTTGAAGTAGATGACCATAAAGTAATTGCTCCATCTCTACCACCAGAAACCAATACATCAGTTAAAGTGTTATACTTCAAGGCATTGACACCTAATGAATGATGCCTTGCAGAATTCGAACTTGATGGATTGACAACATAGCTAATACTCCGCTTTTTCTTTATAGAAGCCATCGTGTGTTGCTGTATCTGTGAAAAATTGCCTTCTTGCCGGAGTTACTTCCTTATGATCAATTCGAAACAAAAGAGAAACAGAAACAGAATTAGGTAAATAATAAGATTTATATCCTATCCTGATTTCCAACCCCACCTGAAACAAAATCACACTATCCTTCATTGGCACTTACTATCAACCGTATCCCAGCCCCTAACTATGGCTTCCCAGATAATTAAACTTCGGCCACAGAGATGTTCCAATTACGTAATCGGGGGATCCATATTATTATACACTATCTATAAAATCTGATTCAGATCTCTTTTTGCTTCGTCTAAGTTCAGCTTCTTCTCTTTCCAATTCTCTTTCGATCATTGCATCCCTATCCCTTTTCAATCTTGCAAATTCTCGTTCTTTCCATGCCTCATACTCCTTCGGAATATCAAGATCGTCTGTGTCGTCCAATCCTTCGGTGTTTTCATCATGAAGCCAGTTCTCCTCCTGTTTTCTCAGTAAATCCTCTTGGGCTATTCGATTGATGCCCTTTTCAATCTCTTTGAATGCCTTATCGGATGGTGATCCTGCATTATTCTGTGATGTATCATTTGATGTCGGATTCACTTTTCGATCACTTGATGCTCCTTTTCTCCTTATGAACACCGGGGTAAAGGCAGGAGTATCGTCATCTTCAGATGATTCCGAACTTTCACTGTCTGAAACATCATCACTTTCTTCTTCCTCTTCGCTGTCATCGTCATCATCGTTCTGAGCGATCTCATTCTCACCACTCCCATCATCCTCCATACTTCTCTTCTCAGAGAATGCTGTTGAAGGTCTCTTAACTCTCGACCCTGCAAGTGACCCATTGAATAGATTCTTAGCTCCTGGAGTGTTGGCGGCCACTTTTATCTTTTTCCTAGCTACTGGATTCTCTCTCTCATCCACAGACTTCGGAGAGTCATCTTCACTGCTACTACTGCTCGAGCCATCCTCTTCTTGGTCTCTCTCATACTCGCCCTTCCCCTTAAAATGCCTCCTAATCATCCATAATAATAGACACTACAGCAAATATATCTCGGGACAAGAATGTAAATGCTTCTTCAAAACATCAAAACAGCTTCCTTTTGCCAATATGACAAGAGACACCATTAGCCAGAGAATCCGCGAATTATTTCGTTAGAGGAATAAAAACTATTTATTATTATTTGAGAATTGGTGGTGCGGCGGTGTTTCAAATCGTGTGTTGTGGGGCTGTGTCTGTCACTCTTAGTTAGTAGTTACATACAAATCGGCCTTCGTCCCAAGGGATTTTCTTGTCAGTGAATGAGGTACAAGTCGTGGAAACGTTGATGCCTCCCGTAAGTAAACAGTGAGCTGACTCCATCACTACGTGAGAGGTTGAGAGGTTTCTAATTTAAGAATCTCCATTACCTTTATCGATAATAAATTGAGAAATGGATGAATAATTGAACCTCAAATTTCTCAAAGAAACTCTCAGAGCAGATCTATAAAGAGGTGTATAATTTCTGTAGAGATCCATGTCGAAGAGGAAAGACACTTATCCCCCTATTGCGATAGCGATTGGAAGAAGACCTGTTGAGCGGGATCTAACATAACCAAGATACAAAATATTATCCTTCCTCTATATCTTGCTCTTCTTACCATTTTTTTCAAAGTTTTTGAAGTATGCCATGTTATCCAAGAGTAAATCCAACACGAACAAGTGTCCTCCATTTAATCTCAAAGTGATCATCAAATCTTTAATAAATCGGTCGAATCTAACCACGGCAAATTTCCTTTCATCCAAGTGAAACTCTTTCTCATCTATAGTCTTTGCCTTATCATTTGCAAAACCGGGTTTAAAATGACTTAAACTTTTAAATAAATCCTCAGCAGATCCAAACTCTTGAAACTTCTTCCCCAATCTCTTCCTGTAATCAAGCAATTCATCGTAATGTTTCTCAATAAATTGTGAATCATCAGGCAATTGCTTGTATTCATCCGAAAGAATAGGAGAGTTCCTGATCTTGTATTCCTCAAATGTTTTAGCTGCTTCCAAGGCTGAATTTCTTGGTGTTCCATTGCTTGGTAATCGATTGCTGTTGATATCTTGATATATCGATCCAATGATAAATTCCTGACCTTTACTCGAGGTATTGATCTTTGCTGATAAGCAATTACCCATGCTGAATGCTCTTCTTTGTCCCAAGTAATGGCCAATTTTAGACTCCAAACTTCTCACGCTTATGTTCATCATCATTCTTTATGTAACTATTATAGATTGAATGGAAACTTTGACCCACAATTTGCTTATCTTTTAATAGCCATCTATCTATCAGTAGTAGCTTCCCTCTTTTTAATGAAGTTGAATTTCGGGCCCTCTTAATGATTACGTAACATGGTTAATATTCAGTTTTAATTAATAAATAAATACACTATTTACATGACATATTAGTCCTTGGAAGCGACCAATTGTGCAGCTTCAATGAAGGTTTGGGAATTATTTGCAAGTGTGAATTTGGGGTTATTGATCCCCCACTTCAATTCTTTCCATAGCAAATCAGCAACCCGCTCTTCTTCAGGGGTTAATATCGTGGCTTTAGACCCTAATTTGAAATCGTATCCCAATTCATTGATTCTCTCGTTCAGTCTATTAGTCAATGATTCATCACACTCCTTTTTATCATTAACTAAGTTATAGAGTCTCTTGACTACTGCACCGTAGTTATGAAAATCATCAAAACCAGTAAATTCTTCAAGTAATACCAAATAAGGATCAAGTAAATTAAGTTTCCCGCCATTGGCATTATTTTCTGAGGTGTCCATCCTGGAAATCATACTTGTTAGTGCAATACAGCTCCAAACTTGATTCTGAGTTGCCAAACTGACGATGATCTCCGAAATGTGACGCATATTGATTTTGTTATGAACAAACAGCATCCATCTCCATGCTTTATCAAAAAGACCTAATTTTAAGAGATTCGTGAATATTGACGAACGTAAGACTGAAGATTCAGTTACATTTTTAGAGATACCACTTTCGTTCATCCATAAACTCAAAGCGTAGGCATCACCTCCAAGCTCTGTAAGTTTCAATCCAGCCATCTCCGGTGCAATTGGGCTAAGATCAATTTTCTCTTCCACCATCGCATCCAACAGTTGTAATCGAGGCTTTAAATCCTTCAAACCATTTGCTAATATATACCAAGTTCCATAATCTGGTTTCAAATTGTTAGTCTCAAATAGTTTTAAAGCTTCAAAAGCATTAATAATATTGCTTCTTCTTAAATTAGCCATTAGGAAAAGATTGATCCTATCCGCAGATCTGAACTCTATATCTTTAACAAACTTATGCAATTCAGTAAAGCAGTTTGAGAGTGTCAAAAACTCAAGGATCCTCGAAACAGACTGGTCATTAAGCTCAGATGGTTTGATTTTTTCTATAATAGAACGAAGGATGAAAAGCTGATCACTTCGGTTATACTTGATTTTATCGGGAAGCAATTCGTGGACAAGTGCATTTACATTGACATTACCTTGCCGAAATTGGAATACAATCCTTGAATCCAATACTGATTCCTGCCTTGCAATGAGAATCTTCTCAGTATAGATTGAGTCACTCAGATGAGTATTACCATCTTTCGCCATCTTCAAGAAATAACTCACCAACCATTCCTCAGAATACTTCATCTCTATTTGAGACAAAATCTCAGTTGACCTCAATCTAATTTTCGTTAGAATCTTGCACTTCTCACTTTGGCTAACGAATTCACCAGAAAAGAACCTAATCCAACAGCTATCTGCATTTTGTTGTTTGGCACATTGATAAAGAATGCTTAAACTTCCTGTAGCCCTCCAACTCTGAACACTTTCATACAATTGTAATATTACGTACCCTCCAATAAAATCTCCCATGCTGGTATAATGCTCCAATAGCTTGATTAATCTACTTTTGGTGAATGTTCTCGCCACTTGGCTATCTTTGAACAAAGCTTTTAAAGCTTTAACAGGATCCCCTTCATCGAGATAACAGTGGAAGAGCATCAGTGGCAACCTATTATCGAAATCTATGGCTGATTGATCTTCATTTTCGGCAGATAAAAGGTCGACCTTGATTCCAAACTCTCGTTCAATAGAGTTGAGGGTCTCATCAAGGTTCTTCAATTGCCTATGCTTGAACCGAAAGGCTTGATATACTATGGGGCGGATGTCAACCTTCTCTTCAGCAAGAGATTTAAAGTACTTCTCTTCTACATTCTTGTCATGAATTAGTTTCCCAATGATATACCACGTTCCATAATCAGGTCTGACATTTTCCAGTAGCATTAAATCTCTTATAATCAGCCTGGCAAATTGATACATCGAAGCATCATTAGTGAGATCATCTGATTTTGCACATCTCCATAAAAAATAGTTCAGTGTTTCAACAGTAGGTTTTACTTTGAACCTTCTCATTTGAATAAGAAAATAATAAGCAAATCTATGACGAAATGTTTTCAAAAGAAATGCAAGCACTTTATTGTATGATTCGGCCGTCATTTTTGATAAATTTTCTATTGTGAATATATTTTCATCTCTAAGTATCTCTGCTATTAGATCAGAGCCTTCTGATGACCATAGAGAATCTCTGGAAATAATTAACCTATCAACAAACTCATTTATCTCTAATGCAGGGGAATACTGTGTAGCCATGTTAACGCTCAAAGAAGGCTTTGTAGAGATTAACTCTTGAGAGAAAACTGAATCTGACCTTATAGTATTGCCATTTGCAAACAAAAGAAAATCGTCTAGAAGAGTCCCTTCAGTATTGTAATTATTATCTCCAAACTCAAATCCTGCAAATTGAATGGAAAGAATATTTTTAAGGTGCTTGATTCTAATATCCAGTTCCTGAGATTCTAGATTGCCATCTAAATTAGTTGGCATTTTAGAGTTAGTTATCGCGCTTAGGCGTTCTAATAACAATCCTTGTTCTTGTTCAAAAGAAAAGGAATCCTCTGCATCTCTAATAATTTGATTATGGATAGAAGAGATAGCATTTTGAAGTGCATGCAAATCTTGCAAAGGAGTCTGGCTGTATTGTTCGACCAGTGCAACAGCATAGGTAGTACTTTGTTGGCGTAAGAAATAATCCACAAACAGTTGAAGTATATTCTTATGAAATATAGTTATGCTATTTTGAAACATGAACTGAATTGCTTCATCATACTGATCTTTTTGTAACCATGTCTCGATAACAGGCTCATAACATGTCTTAGATAGTGTTTCCATATCTTCTAGAATTGGAACACTACTTTCTTTTAATTCTTGAATGATCTCCGGAAGTGATATATTAGGTAATTTACACTTAATGTATTCCTCCAGCACAGGTTTTAGATTGATTCCGTATTTTTTCATTGCTTCAAAAAGTCGTAACTTGCTCCCAGAGTCTCTTACCCTGGATACTAATACGTACCAAGTTGTGGAATCAATCGTATCCATATTAGGATCTCTGAACATACTTTTGCCATGCACGAATCTTAGAGCAACATTGATGCTCTGATGCTTGCTATTATGGAGCATGGCATCTAAGATACAATTCATAGTAAAACGATCTAATATCAATTGATATTTGTCTATCATAGTGATAATATCAGAAACACGATTCATCTTGGCGAGGTATCTTATTAAATTCATCCAAGAAGCAAAGCTCAAGTCATTAGAATTATCATTGATGGCTAGTTGAATGTAAGAATTTATCAAATTTATATCAGCTTTATCAAAGATAACACCAGCTGTAGGAATTTGAGGAATCACGTCATTAGGATTTGAATTGGGTGATGAGATCATCTTTATTAAATATGACATGTCTTTCTCCCTACCCTTCGAGCAAATAATATCAAAGTCTTCTTTAGAGTCAACAAATTGACCCGATATTTCTTTAGCGAATTCTATAAATGATTCGACGAACGCTATCTCGTGAAAGGACTTCTTGAAATTTGAAAATCTTGCATAAGCTCCAAGATGCTCCAGCCAATTATTCACTCTTTCTTCTTTGTTTTCCATTAAAATCATCTTGGATATCACAACATCATCAATGATGCTTGTTGCCCCATTTCCAATGTTTGCCAACCCAACTTTTGAACCGCAACAACGAATCATCTCTTCAAAGAAAGAGCACTTCAATTCCGGGTCCTTGATATTGCAATATATGGCTATCCAAGTGCTTGCATCAGGATTTAACTGCATCTTAGTTAGTCCATCAATAAGTTTGCAAACATTTCGAATTCTATCAGAAGTTTCCAAACTTGCTAAAGCATTTATTGTAGCATTGAAACATTCTATTCTGAGCTGGACTTTCTCAACAGTGACTATTCTATTGAATATTGCTGTTACCAGATCGAATCGATCTCTTCGAGCAAAAAAATAGAGCATTTTGCAGTAAGATTTTATTGATAAGGGTCCAATCTCCGACACCTTCTGCGATTTATTCTGGGGTGAAAGAATATATTCAGCTAAAACTTCAGTGATCACTTGATTATCTCGCTTAGAATAAATAAATTTTTGGTCATCTACCGTCGATGAGATGACATTATCTATAAATTGTAATGGAACTGTTGACTGGGAGTTTCTTGGAATTCTACGGACAGCATCTATATTGTTGAATATCTTCTTTGAGATCTTCGTAGGTACTGTCTCAACTGAAGGTGAAAATTTGACTGTTCTCTTCCTGGCATAAGGAACAAATAATCTGAGTAGGTGAGCCTCGGTGATTCCTGGTTTTTCTGCCCCTGATGGATGTTGTTGAACATTATGTATTGATCTTACTCGAGGGTGATGGTGCACTGGGTGCCATAAACCTAACGCCGCCAAAGACCTAAGACTCAAACATCCAAATAAAGCATTCGGCAGTCTCACGGGTACCAGCATCTACACTAGTCAGCAGTTCCTATGTAATGGCATTACTTGGTATGAAACACCTCCTCTAGTTTAAAGTATCTCTTCTTTTCTTGTTAATGGGAAGAAGTTGAAGATAAAAAAAGTTTCGGAGATTTGCACAGCCCAATATGTTTCCCCATTTTTATTTCAGTTGGAAAATGGTTTAGATGATAAGATTTAAAGAGGTTTACATTATTGATAGATAGAGGGACTGTGGTCAAAAGCCAGAACCCAGCTACTGATACCGGTACTTTTTAATTGAATCGAAATATAACAAAAATATATTAGGGGGGTGGGAGAGGTAGGTGCGGCGTGCTTCGATCTTAGATTGAGCATATATTTAGATATAAGAGTTTTTTATCTCAAAGTCATAGATTCAAAGTCATCTGATGTTGTTTGAATCAATTTGTTGCTACTTCTTCGGGAAGGCGGAAATATACCACTTCCGGGACTACCAACAGTTGTGGAAGGGGTAGTGGAAGTGGTAGCACCTAATATTGGGGTGCTGCTTCCACTGGATGCAACAGAAACGATTCTTCTCTTGCTGTTCAGTACAGTATGAGAACTTGGAGAAGATGTCCTAGACGAAGCGGAAGAAGACTCATCAAACGATCGTCTCTTCCTTCTTGTAGTAGACAGAGACAATGTTAGAGGGGTAGGATTGCTGCTTGAGAGTTGACTAACAGCTCCATTATTAGTGCTGCTGACACTTTGACGACGATTATGATTCCAACTTTCGTTAGCTTTATTGATCACTTCAAATTTCTTCAAAGCGTCGTTTTTTGGTGGCTTCTTATGCTGGTTCCCTTGTTCCTCATTTGATCTATTTGATAATATTGATGTTGCAAGTTTTGCACCTAGAATCTTGTCTTCATCTTTAAGGGCCATTGTAACTAGAGATTCATGCTCAATTTCAATATCCAACGGTGACAGTTCACTCTGTAAGTCAGCAGCTATTCGATTGAAGGATTTTAATTTGGGAGCTAATTTCTTCTTTGAGATAATCTTTTTGAAAAAAATGCTTGGTGAAGCATTATTGGATGAACTAGAGCTGGGCAAATTGTTCGTATCCTGAATATTGAAGCTGGATATATAATTGCTGATGCTAGGTGATCTTCGATAGAGGGAAGAGTTTGGGAATAATGGAGAAGTGGCAGCACGGGATATATTGTCGTCGGCGTTGTTTCCATCGATTGATAAGTTAGGAGACACCGGAGCTGATCCCACTTCAAAGTTAAAATTGAACATTAAATCAGTGGCAGGGTGTCGAGGGGTTGTTGGTTGTTGAAGGATTCTGGTAGAAGCAATATTAGGATGATAAGAGCCTGAGGTAGCAGTGGTGGGCACAGATGCAGAGACAGACCCTGAAGTTGATGTTAAGAATGATATGGAAATGTCGGCCGTTGAATTGTGCCTGGTGGAAGAGGAAGCGTTAGATGATGATGAAAATGAGGTTCTTTGATTTGCAAGATGAGAATTTTGATATCTGGCCAGAAGATAATCCTCTCTATGGTGAATTACCTTTGATTCATCATCAATATAAGGTCGATAGTTCCTGTGTGAGTCATGAGCTCCAGAAGAATCTTCATCCTCATCGCTTTCCGAAGAAGTATCCACCGCATTACTGCTGAATGAGGATTTTAGCATAGTTCTGGATATTCGTAGATTTGATGCAGAATAAGTTTTAGAAAAACTACTTCTTGGTGAGTAATCAAAGTAGTTCCTCGACTTGATGTGCTTGTTCGATTCGGAGGTTGTGGCATTTTGCAGATGAAGAGGACGAGCCGATGGAGAACTTGGAGAATGCGTAGAGAATTGATTGTTGGTAGCAGAAGGAGAATTAGACTGCTCATTATCTGTTGAAACAGTGGCTGCTGAAGTATTAAAAGTATCCTGGAAACCGTTAGAAGTTGTAGCATCATCAGAATGGGGATGTAGCCTACCGTCACTTTGTTGGAAACCAGAGGGATCCATCTCCGAACTTCCCCCTACTTCATCGAACTGAAAAGGGATTTTTCTATCCATATCACAAAGCGTTAGAGGTGCCAGATTATGCAATAGAATACAGTCACACAGAGACAAACCCAATCAATGTCTTCAGAATGTTGTTTCTCTCCCGTCGTGGCAAATAAATTTGGGATCTATATCTGATCCCACATTCATGATCGATATTTTCTCCCCCGGAGAGGTTCAGATCCATTAGAGACAGGCTTTCATAAAATTTACAAATTCATGCAAGATCATGTAAGAGCTTACCAAATGATAATCTACGTACTTCACCCCTGCACCGCGACACCCCACAATTGGTGGTTTGCGACCCCTCTAGCTACCCCTCTACAGTTAGCTCCTATCTTTGGTAAGCAATTGGGTTTATTCAAAATTACTAATTGATTATTTGGGGGGTTTAAATTATTGCCTTTCAATAGAATTCAGCAAACTCAGCTAAGAACTATGTCTTTGTTGTCAAAAGTGTTTGCTGCATCAAAGGTCAATCATATCGCAACCAGTTCCACTTCCATCATGTCTGCAAGAAATTTTTCAGCTACTTCCTCAGCATCCGTCAAGGCCAGGGCAATTGCTTACTCAAACTATGGTGAACCAGTGGATTGTGTCTTTTGTCATACTTATGAATTGCCAAGCAATCCTGGTCCTAACGAGGTTTTGCTACAGTCTTTAGCTGCCCCGATCAATCCTTCCGATTTGAACCAGATCCAAGGATTCTACCCTTCAAAACCTCCTTTAGCCCTTGATCCGGGATTCTCTGTTCCAAGTGCAATTGGAGGTAATGAAGGATTATTCAAAGTTTTATCTGTTGGAGATAAGGTTTCAGGATTCAAAGTTGGTGATTGGGCAATTCCTTCCACTGTTAATTTTGGTACTTGGAGAACACATGCTCTAACTGAAGAATCGAATTTGATTAAATTGCCAAATGATACCAAACTTTCATTGAATCAAGCTGCAACAATCACAGTTAATCCATCATCAGCTTACCAAATGCTTACTTATTACGTTGATTTGAAACCTGGAGATTGGTTCATTCAAAATGGTGGTAATTCCCAAGTTGGAAAAGCTGCAATTCAAATTGGTAAGAAATTGGGATTGAATTCTATTTCAATTGTTAGAGATAGAGAAAATTTACAAGAATTAGTTGATGAATTGACTGAACTAGGTGCTACTAAAGTGATCACCGAAGAAGAAAATTCAACCCGTGAATTTGCTGAAACTATCAAAGGATGGACAGAAGGTAAGCAAATCAGACTAGGTTTAAACTGTGTTGGTGGAACCAATGTTACAAACTTGATTAGAAGATTAGGTAATGATGCAACTTTGTTGACTTATGGTGGAATGTCAATGAAACCAGTCTCTATTCCAACAACCAGTTTCATCTTCAAAAACTTAACAGCAAAAGGATTCTGGGTTACTGAAAACATCAAAAGAATTCCAGGTAGTAGAACCGAAACTTTGGATGCAATCTTGAAGTTTATTGAAGAAGGAGACTTTGTTGATGTTAAGAACGTTGAAACCTATCTTGATCTTGAGAAAGCTACCGATGAGGAAGTCTTGGAAGCTTTCACAAATGGAATCAAGAATTCTAACAACGGTAAACAATTAATCAAATTCGTTTGACGATCCAAATCTTGGGATTACCGTTGACTATTCATTCTATCTCTTACTGATTACATAGCAACTTATATGAAAACTTACCCTTATTAGAAAACTGTAATTACGTAATCGCGTGATGACTAAAGTTTTTTTGATCAACACTCTTAAACGGTCCTCTAATAAGCCAATGAAGACTGTTTAATTTACTAGTTTTATCTGGAAATTTGACAAGTAGACAAATAACCCACCGTATCAATATGTCATCAACGGCACAGCATGCGCTAAGAGCATACCGTGCGTCATTGCGTGCAACAGGTATTGCATTCAAAGGTGACTTCAGAACCTTAAATGCTGCAAGGTACCAAATCAGACAAAAGATGGAGTTAGAAACAGATCCAGAAAGTCCTGAGTTGGATATTGGTTCAAGGATTAAACGACTTGAAGAAGTTTCATCCTTCCTTAAAAAAAACATCGTGCAAGGTATGAAGGAGAAAGAGACCGAGAAGGATGCCTATTTCTTAAACATCCATAAAGATACAGAATTAGGTGATAATGATTCAATTGGTGGCAAAAAGAGAAAGAGTACTCTTGGGTCGGGAATGAGTGTTGGTGGTGGTGGATGTTGTGGTGGAGGTGAAATCAAGTTGACTGAGAAAAATTCCACCGCTTAAAATTGATTTGTTATGTGTTGATGTACATAGTGTTGTTTATTATAAAAAATTATACCTAAACTACAGAGAATTTATAAAAGTAATTGATTTTTTGTGTTTGAGGAGATTACTTCCTTGCCCGTTTGGCAGGCTTTTTAGACTTCGTAGAGCTTGATTTTCTTTTTTTCGAGCCATTACTCTTCTTCAAAGTCTTCTTTCCGGACTTCTTATTAGCCATTATCTCTTCAAATTCTTTCACGATACATTGGATAAGAGTAGTACAACGTCTTGCCAATTCAGCAGTAGTTCGACTTTGGAAGAAGTAGTCAAATTGGAATAATGGACTGAGTTTTATGGATTCCCTAATTTGCGCATGCAAATCAGGGCTATCCAAACCAAGCCTGAAACATTGGAAAATCAAGTACCTATCCTCATCATCGGTGAAAATCTTACGAGTTGCACTTTGAGCAGATGGATACTTCAATTGTAAATATTGTAATGGATTTGAACTAGTTGCAACCTTACGACGTAAGGATTCCTTTTGAATCTTGAATTTTTTTAATTTCTCTTCTCCTGCCTCAATCTGATTAATGAATCTTTCATGGCCATCAATATTAGAATAATTCGACCAAAATGCAACGGCATACTCTTCAACCTCTTCTATTGTTTTGTCTTCAAATTCAGAAGCAATGGAGGAGATCAAATTTCTTCCATACTTTGCACTCAATTGAACGAATTGGTAAAAATCTCTACGAGACCAATTGCTAAATCCTTCAGATGTCAAGGCTTGTTTCAAATCCTCTTCTTCTTGGGTCAATGCCCTAGAATTGTCTATTTCAAACTGTTCAAGTTCCCAATCCAATTCGGTGTTCTTTCCCAATTCAGCAGCTTGTTTTATTCTTTTTTTGAAATAATTTTTCTCTAAATCATACAACTCAGTCAATTGTGCTGGGAAAAATTGATGGTCATATATAGTCATTTGTTTAGGTGCCTTAGGGCCTCTTGGCTGATGAACAGTAGATGATGCAGGTCTACCTCCAGTATGTAATACATCTCTGTAATAACCGTCAATGGAGTAGTTTTCCTTTCTTTCTCTCTTAGCAGGATTGATCCAAGCCATGACATTTCCGAGAGGTCCATCAGCTTCTTTCTTTTGGAAATTTTTACCATCCCATTCATAAACGGAATCGGAAGTGAAATTCTGCAAATCATCAAGTCCTAAAGACGAGTACTTGGCACTCAGTTCCTTTGTTTTTGCTTCTGAGTCTTGAAGAATCTTCTCAATTTCATCATCGTCCAGTTCTTGCTCTTTTTCAGCCTTGCTGGATTCAGCATTGTTTCTTAGCATCTCCACGGCACCATGTTGGATCATATTTAATAATTCCAACTTGTTACTCTTCGAATCTTGTTGGTTACTGGCCTGTCTACCTTGTTGAATCACCAATTGATCTAATCTCAACTTTTGGGATGCTCTTTCAATGACTTTCTCTTCAATTGCATTCTGAGTCACAAATCTAAAAACCCTCACTTGCTTTGTCTGACCGATTCTATGGGCCCTATCCATTGCTTGTAAATCTGCTTGGGGGTTCCAATCCGAATCGTATAAAAAGACAGTATCAGCAGTAGTTAAATTAATACCTAAACCACCAGCTCTTGTTGTCAACAAGAAAACAAACTTCTCTGATCCAGGAGCATTATATTCATCAATTGCCTTAATTCTATCAACATGTTCGGTCTGACCATCAATTCTACAATAATCAAACTCTCTAAACATACAGTAATCTTCCAAAATATCCAACATTCTACTCATTTGAGAGAATATCAATACCCTGGAGCCTTGTTTTCTCAGCCTTTTCAACATTTTATCTAAAACTTTCATCTTCTGAGAATTGAAAATCAAGTGCTCATCTGTTGTGAAAGGAGGTCCAGGCTCTGCTCCTTCAAACAAATATGGATGATTACAACATTTTCTTAATTGCATCACAATGTTTAATAATCTTGTCTTTGATTCTTTTTTCCCATTGGCACCATTTACAGCATCAATATCTTTCTCTAAAAGTTTTTGATACCATTTTTTTTGCATTTCAGTCATTCCAACATAGACGTTTAATTCTTGCTTTGGCAATAGTGACTTTTCCACTTCTGACTTGATACGTCTGAGTAAGAAAGGTTGTAGGACTTTGTGTAACTGCTGGACAATTGAATCTGATTTATCTTTTCCATTTTCTTCTTGATCCTCACTACCATTTGGACTTTCATCACTTGACGAGAACCATTCATCAAAAGTTTCTGAATCTGAAAAGATATCAGGTAGCAAGAAATTCAATAGTGCCCATAATTCATGTAAGTTATTCTGTAAGGGAGTACCAGTAATTAACAACCTATTCGAGGAGTGGAACCCTCTGATAATCTGAGATAATAGAGAATCTTCATTTTTCAACCTATGAGCTTCATCAACGATTATGTACTCCCAATCAAACTTCCTTAAGGCTGCCTTTTCTCTAATGACAATCTCATAAGATGAAATTACCACATCAAAATCACAGATTCTGATTTGATCTTTGATAATATCGTTTCTTTGTTGCTGATCACCGGTTAGAATAACTGTCCTGACCTCTGGTGTCCATCTTGTAAATTCTCTCTGCCAATTCTCCAAAGTTGACTTAGGAACAATGACTAAATGAGGACCAGGAATACACTTGATATACCTTAAATATCCTAAAAATGAAATTGTTTGTAGAGTCTTACCCAAACCCATCTCATCTGCTAATATTCCTGATAAATTATTGGAATTTAAAGAAATCAACCAATTCAATCCCAAGATTTGGTATGGCCTCAATTGCCCGTTGATAAATCCAGGACTATCGGTGAATTCTTGGATCTGCTCTGTATCCTGTTCATCTTTCAATAATTCGGCATCTTCTTCCTTTTCTGTTTTCCTCCTTCGATGTTCAGCTGAAATATTAACAATTGACTTATTCGAGTTCAAACGGTCCAAAACCTCCTGAAATTTTGGATCTTTCTTCGCTTTGGATTCAATGAAATGCCTGAATAATCCAGTTAGCCCCAGTAGATATTCAAATCGTTTAGTTGTTTGGTCAACATTGAAGGACTTTTTATCATCCTCGACCAGATAGAGCCGTTGTTTGTCTTGTAACGACAGCCTCTTGCTATAGCCAGGAAACATGGTCAAGTCATACTCGGTCTCAGTTCTCGCTGGACCTTGTGGAGCCGGTGTCACCTCGACAGACACGCCTGTACTTAAAACAGGTGTTGAATCATCCATACTGTATCTCCTTTTCCGTTTCTCTGATAAGATCCAAGGGAAGATGCAATGTGAACCGAAAAAAGGTGAATTGAAGTTGTGACTTTCTTAAATTCAGGCTTCCCACAAAATGATCTCTATGAAAAGTTGTGGCTGAATACTGGAACAAACAAGATAATTTCTTCCCCTCTTCGAAAGCTAGTTTCTTGTCTCCCTTTTTTTCAAATGAAGCAGAACGGGATCTCTCTTACATGGTACAAAAGGAGTGCAAAAATTGGACGCGTCGAGGAAAGTGAGAGAAATAATCGACGTGTTCTGATTGCAGAGTCGATCGTCTATGCTTATGTAATTGCAGATTAAGTTTATAGAAAAGAGAGAGAGAGAGATTACTAAACATGATCATCAGACCTTAACAATGAATTCTTCTTTGCCTTTTGAAGCCATATTCATTTGCATTTATAAGTAAGACTATTATGATAGCCGTTGATACTCAACAGCAGGGCACGATACGTCCACCACTGGCGGCCTGTGCAGAGCAACAGTTGAAAGCTCCAGAACCAGAGCACTGTCCTGGTCCTGAAAGTGAGGCTGCTGGTAAGGCCGACTCTTGCCAAGGTTGTGCTAATAAAGAAATATGTGAATCACTACCAAAGGGGCCCGATCCCGATATTTCATTAATAAATGAAAGATTACAGAATGTCAGGCACAAGGTGCTAGTTCTATCTGGGAAAGGAGGGGTTGGCAAGTCTACTTTCACTTCCATGTTATCATGGGCTTTGGCATCTGATTCTAGATTGGAGATAGGAGCTATGGACTTAGATATCTGTGGTCCTTCATTACCCAAGATGCTTGGATGTGAAAAGGAATCAATACATGCTTCAAACTCAGGCTGGTCACCTGTTTATGTGAGCGATAATCTTGGAATGATGTCTATTCAATTCATGTTACCTGATGAAGATTCTGCAATTATTTGGAGAGGAAGTAAGAAGAACGGTTTGATCAAGCAATTCTTAAAGGATGTTGATTGGGGAGATCTTGATTATCTTGTTATAGATACACCTCCTGGTACTTCGGATGAACATTTAAGTGTAACTACATATATGAAAGAGGTTGGAATTGATGGTGCTTTGATAGTGACAACCCCACAAGAAGTTGCATTACTCGATGTTAGAAAGGAGATTGATTTCTGTAGAAAGGCAAACATTAAGATATTGGGAATAGTGGAGAATATGTCAGGTTTTGTTTGTCCGAACTGTGGTGGAGAATCCAAAATATTTAAACCTACAACAGGAGGTGGTGAAAAGTTGGCAAAGGAGTTAGGATTGAAATTTTTGGGTAGTGTTCCTTTAGACCCAAGAATTGGAAAGACTTGCGACGCTGGTGAGTCTTTTTTGGATATGTATCCAGATTCTCCAGCTTGTGATGCTATATTGGATGTGGTTGATGCACTAAGAGAAGCCATCGAGGAATCTGATTAGTAGAGAAGTGTGTTTTTATATAAGACCCCATTTTTGTAATATTTATTGGATACCAGGTTTAATTTTAATAATTTTTATTTATAACTTTTTACGTAAAAATTACTTTTTCTAATATAGTAGATGTACATATTTATTAAACAAATTAGGAAGGTTTATCAAAATGTTATATGACTTGCTTCTCAGTCTCTGGAATCATACTCTTCAAATATCCTAGTTCACTAACTGGCAAATCCGCTGCTAATAATTGCTCTGAACTGTAGTTAAACCCATAGTTGAATATCAACTTTATAACTCTTTTATACATCAGTGTTTTAGCAGCTTTCACTTCAAGATTACTTTGCTCCAGAAATGGTAAAGAATTGAGTAATTTCTTGATTAACTCTTTTATGATATTCAAGTCAGAGGCTTCCAATAGCTCAGAGTAAGAGATTTTCAATAATGATACATAATCACAGTAAACCTCTCCGCCACTGGTAAAGTCTGGCAATGCTCTTAAGCTTTCCAAAAGACTAACAAGGTCTTGCAAATGAGAGTTGGCAATAATATATTGTGGAGCAACCTTCCTTAATGTTAAGTCATAAGCTCTTTCTAATAGATTAGCATTGATTAAAGATAATGCAGCTTCATAATAATTCTTCAATTCTTCAAACTTGATTGCCCTAGCTTCAAAGAGCAAGTCAGAAGGAATTTTAAGTGAACTTTCCAACAATGACATTGTTGATTCACTATTTAAGAAGCCCAAGCTATCTATATTGATTTTAACCACTTCCGATATTTCAGACTCTGCTTTCCCATCATCATAAATATGCTCCAAAACATAAATGGATTCTTTGAAGAGTTTGTAATAGTCTAACAGCTTACTGAAACTTAACGATATCAAATCAGTCACAGATGGAGCCAAGCCAAGAACACGGTTGAATTTCTTAACCAACAAAAATTGGGTCTCAATCTTGAAATCTTTGATACTATCTGAAGGATTGACAAAGAGTTTAACGGCTGAAAACATTAGGTCATCGCCAGAGGGAGGCTTATCAAGTTTATCACTATAGCAAATGAATTCTGAAAATAACTCTTTCAAAGATTTGTTTGAATCCCCATACTTAATCAAAATAAGCAGAGCAAGACTCCAAGGCAAGCCCTCTAAATGAGAGACAAATTCAGAGGAGAGAATCATTCCAGCTAATAGTTTGTAAATCTTCAACACAGCAGGTGGAATTAATCTCAAGGTGGAGGACTTCTGCCATTCAATTAGTTGCTTTGTAGCCAATATTTTAACTGAAGGATCATTAGATTCTAACAAGGTCAGAAGAACAGAAAGATGATTATTTGATGTTTCAAGAGCATAATTGACAGCCCCTGAAAGATCTCCGATGCAAAGTTTCAAATAAATCGTATCTAGGTCATCTACACCAGCATTGGTCAATAATTTCCTGATTTCTTCTGAGCTGCCTTGAATTAAGGCAGAAGTAAACAACTCTCTCCTTTCAAAATCGAGCATCCTGTTCCTTAAAGGCGTATCAATTCTCGATTGCTTTAAGTCTCTTTCACTTAGATGTGAAAGACAGAATTCATCGTCATAAAGCGGAGCCAATAGTGCCCAGAAATACTGTTCTGAAGTATCCTCGAAGATATTAAGGGCAGAACTTGAAGTAATATGAGAATCAAATTGGATGGAAGGAAATGAGTTCTTTCTACGTTCAATCTTTGCTACTTTCATACCCCTATTCAACAACTCAGAATATTCATCTAAAAGATCGCATGAGTACGGTGGTGGAGTTGGTCTTTTCAGTTCTGAGCCACTGTCATCACCGAATAAAAGCTTCCCGACAGTTTTAAAGTCGAGCTTCATATTTTTTGAAACGTCTAAATCCTTGTTAAAGACGGAATAAAACCCGTTCGACAACTCAAGTTGCTGATTCCAGTTATCATCTGTAGGATAATCTTGTTGGGTTTTGATAGCAGCAATATCCATATCTTCCAAGTCGGGTTCGTAGGCCCTTTCAGTGACAAGTTCCGTGAATACTGGAGCTTCGGGAGATACATCCTTTGCAGTAACATCATCTAAGATCCTTTGATCTGATTCCATCTCTGACTCTATATCTTCCACAGCTCCAGGAGGTATGTCTGAGTCCTTCACTTGAACATATTCATCTTCATCCGACTCACTGCTAGAATAACCAGAATTTTCATCTTCAGTGTTATACGTTGCGGGTCTTTGTCCCCAGCCACCTGGCATCGGTGACTCAGACTGACTTTTTTGTTTCTTATAAACAGGAGCTAAATCATCTTCATGACTGAAAAATGATGCTATCTTTCCATTCTGATACTTGGATAAGCCTTCAAGAACGTTGACCTGCAGTTCGTTTTTCCTCTTTTCAATTGCCTGCTCTTTTGCTTGCTGTATTTTGAACTTCTCGACCAATTCTGGATCATCGTCATCCTCATCAACCATACCCCAAATACTGAAATGCTCAACAGTGAAAGTATATTTACCGTTCATTGGGTCATAGTTCACAAAGGACATTCCCTTCAAATTTTTCATTTTTCTCATAAACTCAGGGAGCTCAGGGGCATTTGGATCAGTTATTGGCTCCTTGGTTATCTTGTCAAGAGGGTAACATCCTTCAACACTAACAGTTGCAGGAACATTCAAACCATTACCTCTTGATGGCTTATTAGGATCATTATGATAAACCAGGAGAATTCGGTTTTGAAACCTTATAGTGCCTCCTAGGAGCTGATCCCAGTCACCTTGAAATGCTGTTAAGTCAACGGGGAACAAGAAAAACACTTGTCCAAAGTTTAGACGACCTGCAGTGAAGCCATCAACATGAGATAGTTCTTCAGCTGTCATCTTCTTTAAAGTGGAGATAGGAGGAGAACACCAGTAATCTTCAGGATCTTTATCATTTGAGGTCTCCGACTGTTCAACTTTCTTATCCGTCTCAGTTTGAGTAGCAGCCTTTGGGGAACTCTCTTTGCCAATAACTCCACCTGTTTTCAGACTTGCAACAGACACTGCTGCTGATCCAGATGTAGGGGCGAGCTTTCTTCTCTTGAAGATAACATCATCAGCATTAATATCTTGAAAGTTTTTAAATGATCCACTGGGATGTCTTACTATGAGCCTTCTGAAATCTGACTGCGTATTATAATTCTCCAGGCTACTAAGGAGAGTGACATTTTTCTTTGACGTAATATTTGCTTGTATTTTCCCAGAACTTGGACTGTGCTTAGGATCATTCGTTGCTCGTGCTGGTGAGAATATTCCTGATACGCTTTCTAAGGTATACTTTGATACAGAAGGAATTCTGAGAGCACTTCCTAACCTACTCAAAAATGAGTTTCCATGCTCCTGAGGTGTTATGGTATCGTTACTCATTGATAACGATCTTTTGTGTCTTGTTGGAGTGGTTTTCACCAAAGCTGCCCGACGAGGTGTGAGAGCCTTTGGCATATCCGACGACTGAACTGCTGAAGACGCAATTTCCAGTCCATAGGGATTAGCAAATATATTAGATGATTGATTGACGTTGATTTGTTGTGATTGGAGACCATTTGATCCAAGGCCAGTACCTGGTTTAGACATGTTATTGTTGCCGAACATTCCAGTTGAAGAAGTAGTTCCTAGTGTATTATTGGTTGCACTACCCAAAGAAGAACTGAAAAGGCCACCTGATCCAGCGGAGTTGTTGTTCTGTCCAAACGCTAATCCAGTAGATGATGTATTCTTATTGTTGACCGTGTTCGCTGCTTGATTATTTCCAAAAGAAAAAGATGAGGGATTCGTGTTGCTATTTCCTAATCCTGAACTTCCATTCAGAGAACTGGTGCTGTTGAGATTGTTCTGCTGAGGTTGTCCAGCGGTCATAGAATTGCCAAATATATTTGGTCTTGCACCAAACTGGGTTCCTGATGAGCTTGAGGCATTGCTATTGCCAAAATTGAATCCAGATGATCCTGTAGACCCTGCCGTAGACCCGAACATGACCAGTTATAGTTCCACCAATCGTACAGTATGCAGCAGCAATAAACTTTTCCAGTTGGTTCACCTGCAACAAAGCCTTGTACGTTGATACTGTAATTATTGTCATTTGTTGTGGGTGTCTCAAGATCTCTTTCTCACTGTGTGTCCCTCTGATCCTCACCGAAACTAAGAAAAGTAAAATTTCTGACGTAATTTGACCGTAATTTAAATTTGACAGAAATAAAGGAAACTTTTTTAAGAATATTTATATTATACAATGACCAAAAACGACAAAAATCAGGGGCCTCCATTATAAGAATGGTGGAAAATGATGATGTTAATAAAAACAGGGGGGTATTTTGAGATGGAAACCAAGGTATCTAAGCTAATGGTACCTTTGACATAAGATCAAAGCTTCCAGTACCGACCTTGTTTAACTTACCCAAAACAATTCTTGCCGATGGTGATTGTAGCTCTTCCCTATCACCATCCAAAACAGCCTTTGTTAAAAATGCACAAGTTGTCTCATATGACATCTTAGTGAATGACGACGTAGATGAATCAATACCTTGTCTATTGAATGCTAAGTAGGTACCTTCTCTAGTCATGTAATCGGCAATCAAATCCAAATGTCTTGACGAAACAGAAATAGCATATCTACCGAAAACGTTATTGATTTCATTGACAATAGTGTTTCTAGCAGCCTCAACACCGTAAGTCTTTAAGACAGCGGCAACATCATTGGATCTGATACCATTGACATCAATGAAGGAGTCGTGCTCCCATAGGGCCTGGAAGTTGACACCTTCAGTAATTAAGATTCTCTTACCTTGCTCTGCTTCGGGATGAAGACATCTTCCTATGTTTGGCACTTGTCTCACAACCACCTTTCTACAGACTTCTTCCACAATATTAACCATAAGAAGCTTTTGAGTCTCGGAACTTAACTCCAATTTAAAGTCACACCAAATACCTTGTTCATCATCAAAGTTGAATTGACTAACAAATGAATGAGCAATAATCACCTCTTGTTCTCTATTTCTTTCAGCTTTGGACATTCCATCTCTTGACAAACGTCCATTAACTTTCTTTGACTCGGTCGTCAGATCTTCTTGAGCGTCTTTCATGCTAACATCTGAGTCTGAATCATCTGATTCATCATCCGAGGCCTCAGAAGCACTATCGTCTAACAGGTTTTCATCATCAGATGCTTCCGCTTTTCTCATGGTTTCAATCTCATCATCATCCGGACCATCGTAGGAAACAGATTGTTTGGTCTTTCTTCTCATCTTATCATCGGTAGCATCATCGTCATTTTCTGAAACAGCACTGATTGCCTCAGAGCGTGGAGGTGCCACGGCAGTTCCAACAGAAGGAAGTGACTCGTTAGTTGACTTCTTTTGTTTTCTAACTTCCTTGACAATGGCAGCTTCCAAAGCTTGAATGAACTGAGTTTTGACGACATTCTCTAATTCATCCTTACTAACATCATATTCATTTAAGTACTCCTCACTATCAAAAAATTTCAATTTGATTTCATAGCATCTTGCACCTTGAGAATCATCAGAACCACCAACTGTTTCAACAACAGTAATATCATCAATGAATTCTGAAAAGTTGATCTTAGTGATAGACTTACAGAATGCATCAGCCGATGCATCATCAACATCTTGTAAAATTGGAAGTGTCATTTGAGGTGTTTTAATGGATGCTGATGCAGTCATGACAATTTCTCTTAAACGAGGAATACCCAAGGTAACATTGGCAGCACCATGACCAGCAAAGTGGAAGGTGTTTAATGTCATTTGAGTGGATGGTTCTCCGACAGATTGGGATGCAATAATACCAACGGCTTCACCTGGATTAATTAGGGATCTCATGTACTTCAATTGCATTAAAGCCTTGAATTTCTTTTGTGTAATACCTCCAGAAACTTTAGCTTCCTTACTTGAAACAAACAATTGTTGGTTACTAGTGATAAATTGATCCAAATCTTCTTCAAACTTATCAGAGACGGAACCCAAGTATTTGGCAGGACTATAAACAGAGATAGTTGGGTCCAATTTGAGATTTTGTTCATAGTGAGGTAGTGAAACTTGTTTTTTGATTTGTTTTCTAACCTTCTTGTTGTATTCAACTGCAGATTCGGTGTCCAAGTGATCTATACTTGTTGGACTGTATTTTTGCAATAAGGCATCGTAATTCTCAAGGAAAAAGTTGAATTGGTACATATGGGACTGTTTAGTAACATCAACCGAATCACCACCATACAAAAATTGAACAAGAGAACCGTCAGAGTTTCTGACTGTATTGTCATAACCAATATGAACACCTTCCAATTGTTTTGTCAAACAACGTTGTAAGTAACCAGAGTTTGCAGTCTTAACAGCAGTATCAATCAAACCTTCTCTACCAGCCATACAATGGAAATAATATTCTTGTGGTCTAATACCAGAGTAGAATCTGTTCTTGATGTAACCACCAGCTCTTGCATCCGTCTCAAAAGGTCTGAAACATGGAAGAGTCTTACCAGAAACCATGACTGGGACTCTTCTACCTTCTAATGCTTGTTGACCTAGAAGACACATAATTTGAGAGACATTGACATTGGAACCTTTGGCACCGGATAGGGCCATAGCTTGCATAGAATTGTAAGGGAATCTTTTCATTGTTCCGTCAGGCACACACTTGGAAACAACTTTTGAGGTGATAGAGTTAACCTTCGATTGAGTAACTGCATCCAGAATTCCTAGTTTGTTATCATCTCTCAAGATTTCTTCCAAACGTTTCAACATTTCCGGATCTTCAGCGTCAGTGGTCTTATCTAAATTAGTGACCTCGGCAGCAGCAACTCTACCAATATCAACAGAGTCCTTTAAGATTTCATTTCTCCAATTATTTCCTTCCTTTGTCAATCTCAAATCATCCATACCACAGGTAAAACCAATCATCATAATATAGTTGGTAAACAATCTACCCAAAACTGACAAAGCCTTTCCTGCCACTTCTGGACCATAAAGCTCGTGAAGCGAATGAATGATACCATACTGAGAAGCACCATATTGAGATTTATCCAAAATACCACTGATCAATTCACCGTTCCTGAAAATCACATCATTTTCAGTTGAACCTTCACCCCAGTAGTCACTCTTAATCTTGTTTTTTGAGATTAAGTTTACACCTGGAATATCACGAGGCTTAATGTTCAACAATATAGTACTTATGACTTGTTTCCCGGTCCATAGTGCTTCAGGTTTGAAGATTGCTGGAGGAAGAGTAATAATTCTTGTACTAGTAGAATGGCCATCTTCGGGTCTAATACAACCATAGATTAAATTTTGATATTTTTCCCTAGTGAAGAAAGTGTCCTTATTTGTTAACCAGACACCGGCAGAAATATGATCTTGAATCAAACCTCTAACTGGTGAACCAGCAGTTGGTGTCAAGTATTGAGAGTCTGTATTGGCCAAGTTGAAAGCTTCAGCTCTTGCATTTTCATTTTGAGGGAAATGCATATTCATCTCATCACCATCGAAATCAGCATTATAAGCACCAGTGTTGGCATAATGTAGACGAAGAGTTTTCTCACCAGGTAAGACTCTAACTTTGTGACCCATCATTGAAGCTTTATGTAAAGTTGGTTGACGGTTCATGAGTACAACATCATTGTTTTTGATATGCCTATACACTTTCTTGTTAACAACATTAGCAAATCCATCTCCGTTATCAGATGGAGTCATAAGTTGTTTTGCAATTGCCTTTCTTTGTTCCAAATTCATTCCAACTAAGGTGATTAAAGTACCATCCTCATTTTGAACTTGAATTGCTCCTGGCCATTTGTCTGGACCATTGATGACGGCTTGTCTCAATTCTGCGGCATTGTATGGTGTCACAGGTTCTGGATAAGTCAACTTCGTAGCAAACACCGGTGGAACACCAATCTGGTTTGTCTCCAAATTAGGATCAGGAGAAATAACAGAACGGGCAGCATAATTGACTCTCTTACCCATCATATGCTTTCTGAACAAACCTTCCTTCTTTTCCAATGCTTGCTTCACACCGGGTTGTGGATTTCTTGAAGCATTTTGATTTTGGTTTTTCGAGGAATCAATGAAACCATTCACATCGTTCTGTAATGTAACAAATGCATTCATTAATCTGTTAAAGATTATCTTACGATCTTCAGCAGAAATGTCTTTTTGAAGAACAGTAAATTGCTCATTCAAGTCACGAATGAGCAAGGATGTTGTAAGAACATTAGAAAGTAATTCATTCTGAGAGTTCTCGTGGATATCGTCTCCAAGTTTTGATGGTAATCTGAATCTGGTTGGTGGGACAACCAATGCATGGATGAAAAACATATCTGGAGAGACGGTCTTTGTTGACAAAGGTCTTGAATTGAATAGAATTTGTATCACACTACGCTCTGCTTTGAAGACTTCTCTAAGAATATTTCTAACTTCGGTTGATAAAACATACTTTGAACCAGTTTTATGCTTGATTTGAGGCATGTGAGATTGGCCATTAGAAGTTGCATTATCCACACCATTCTCTTTGATCATATCCTTTCTTCCAGAACCTTTGACTCTGTTATTGGCAATCTGCTTGTCCTTTAGTGAGTTCTCAAAAATTTTAGAGAATCCATCCTTTCGGAAGGAAGGAGAAAACATTCCACAGTTATCACACTTTGGCCTGCTCAATAACCTTTTGTAGAATTCGAGGATCAATCTCTTTCTTTCTTCAGAGACAGTTGCTGTGATGATACCCTTTTCAGTTGACTTGCCCAGACTAATTGCTGTAGCAATGGCGGTATCAACAAACAGCTCCCTCTTTGAACGTAATTCTGTTTCTGATCTGCTGTTAAGCTTGGAAGCTCCACCATCATCCTCATCATCTTCTTCGCTAATTTCAGCACCATCCAATCTAATATTTTCCAGAGCGGAAACTTCTAAAAGAAGACCGTGTTGAATTAGCCTTAACTGGCATTCAAATTTATGCACTTCCGAGGCTCTCAATCTGAAGTGGTGACAGTATAGACAGGATGATCTAAGGAAAATGTACATTTGGTTGAAGAATAGAGGATTATAGACAGGGACAGGCAATTCAATATGACCTTGATGTCCAGGACAAAACCTGTCATCTAGTCCACATGTAGCACACTGGTTTCTTAAAAATGCACCCAACGATAAATCATATAAACCACCGGACACAGGATGGCCTAGATTGTCAAACACCGTTGGATTGGTGATCTGCTTTGCTGAAAGCTTCCTGATATCCTCCGTGGTTAAGACTGTAAAGTCAACGGAGGTAATTTCAGAGCCCACAGGCTTGGCGACATCCATGTTTCTAATTTATAATACTGGTCTATGAGTTGTTTGAAGCCAACAGCTATAAGTAATCCCTCTGAAAGACCTTTTAAAGATTTCAATCTAAAACTTGAGAATAAAATTTTTTTTTCAATTTTTTTTTTTCGATATTACGTAAAAGATTATGTAATCCATATAATTTTTGACTAACAATAAATTTTGATGGCTTTCAAAGGATAGAAGTTTTAAACAAAATAATAGGAAGAACATGGAACCAATACATATAACAAGACAAAATACAGGATATGCAAGCAGCACAAAATAACTCAAACAAAAAATTATACAGTTGAATATTTCCTTCATGGAATGTCAAGGGTGGCCTTCAATTTCTTGATCAAAACCCAATCTTCTCTTGGAACAGTGTCTCTGAATGCAGGATCTTTTAAGGTATCGATAGATTTTCTGGAGATACGAGAATATAAAGCATCTTTCTCGTCAAAGTGTCTACCCCATGTAGGTTGTTGACCAGAAGGTGCTTCCAATCTCATAGCAACACCGGCACTGGTTTGACCTTTTCTAACTGAATCCTTTGATTGATGGTTGACTTCCATGGAAACAACCTTACCTAACAGTAATGGAGCGTTCTTACCTGTAATAGGGTCTGGCTTAACGACACAGATTGGTGTACCAATCTTGACAATACCTTCAGCAACATCAACACCAATAATCATAGGGTTACGGTTATTGATAATTTGAAGAGTTTTAAGAACACATGGGAAAATTGCATTGACTTGATTTTCTTTTCTTCTCTCTTCCAAAAGCTGGTTTTGGTAAGCAGTGAAGGCATCAAACAAGTGGTAAATGATATCGGCATTGAAAATTTTCACACCCTGTTCAGTGGCATATTGTTCAGCTTCTTTATCAATTTTGACATCGAAACACAGCATGATTGCAAATTCTTTTGCTTTCTCCAACATAGCAGCTGCTTTCATCACATCTCTCTTATAAACTGGACCTAAACCAATGGACATCACAGGAATCTTCATGGCCTTTAAGAAGTCTAATAAGGCTTCCAATGAACCCAAAGTTGAGGCCTGAACTGTGACACCTCTACCTGAAGAGTCAACAGAATCTAGTAAACCAGTCAAATCATCCATGACTTCATCAAGTAATTCATCTTCATCATCATCTTCACCAACAACCAATAGTCTCGAACCAGCAACAGCTTTTTCCAAATCATTAGCCGCAATCTTCACACCCAAAGCAGCCTTAACTTCTTTATGATGGACATATTCAGATTTTATACGTAGTTCTCTTGAAGGCGGAGGAGTCAATAACGCTCTAATATTCGTCGCTATTGGACCATTCATACCACATAGAACAATTCTGTCACCTTCACGCAATATACCATTGGATAAGACAACATCAATAGTTGTACCCAAACCTTCAATGACTTTCACTTCCAAGATTGTAGCTTCAACCGTCGATAAATATTTCAATTGTTTACTCATTCTCTTTTGTGTCAATTCAAGTAACAACCATAACAAATCAGGAACACCTTCACCAGTAACAGCTGAAGTTGGAACAATGGAAACATATCTAGCCAAATTATTATTTTGGAAATATAGTTCAGAATTCAAACCTTGTTCAGCAAGTGCAACTTTGATGGCAGTAAATCTAGTTTCAAATTCTTGTTGAACTGATCTAGTCTGTTTACTGTAAGAATCACGGAATGAGTTATTTGGAGTTGATTTCCAATCATACAATCTATCAATCTTGTTCAAGGCGACAACGAATGGAGCCTTTCTGTCCCTTAATAATCTGATGGATTCAAGGGTTTGTTGTTCCAAACCATGCATGATATCAATGACCAAAATAGCAATGTTACATAGAGATGAACCTCTGGTTCTTAAATTAGTGAACGATTCGTGACCTGGTGTATCAATAACAAGTAAACCTGGAACCTCATATGACATTTTTTCATAAGGAGCCATGACAGCAGTCTTTTGCTTGATTGCATCAACTGGGAAATAGGTGGCACCAATTTGTTGGGTAATACCACCAGCTTCACCACCTTGGACATTTGTTTCTCTAATTTTATCAAGTAACTTAGTCTTACCGGTATCAACGTGACCCAAAATACAACAGATCGGAGAACGGAGATTAGACTCATCCTCTTTTTTGATAACCTTGGATCCTCTCTTTGGCTCTGACTCGATTTCAATAGGTTCAAATCTGGAGGCAGCAGTTTCAGTGACGACTTGAGTAACAGCAGGGGTGGCAACTTCAGCAACTTCAGGTTCAGCATCTTCTTCGTCTTCTTCGTCTTCTTCTTCTTCAGCCTTAGAGGTTTCATCGGTATTTTCTTCTTCTAAGGTAGCTTCCCAATCTTCGGCAGTGCCATCATCCTGAGCTTCCTCATCATCTAAAGCCATTTTCTCCCAGTCATCGACTAAATCATCTTCTTCATCTGCAGCAGCTTCAGTTGGGGCTTTGACAACATCTTCAACTTCAGCTTTCTTTTCAATCTCTTGAGATTCATCAAGTTTTGGTTTGTTGATCTTCTTTTTCGAACCGTAGACAACCTTCTTTGGCTTTTGAACTTGGTCACCTTGTTGAACGCCAGGAACAATGATATTACCACTCTGTAATAATGCTTCTCTTCTTCTGTCTTGGATGGCCTTTTCTTGCTTTTGCTTCTTGGTCATAAATTTACCCTCTTTTTTAAGTTGTTCTTTCTTCAATCTTTCTTTTTCTCTCTTGGCTTCTTTGATTGCCTCCTTTGCTGCTTCCTCCTCAGCAACTTTTCTTTCTTCTTCTTCCTCCTTCAATCTTTCTTCTTCTTCAAGACGTGCTTGTTCTTCTTCCATTTGCTTCTTGAGCTCCAATTGACGTTTCAAGAGAGCGAGACCAGGTGCAACCTTCTTGGTCTTCTTTCCAGCCTTTGGTTTTGCATCCTCTTTATCTTTTTCATCATCGGCCTTGTCTTCTGGAGCAGGAGATGGCTCATTTGATGAGGCAGTACCTTGCTGGGCCTTCTTTCTATCTGCTAATTGCTTCTTTCTCAATTTTTCCTTCTCCTTCTTCTCTCTTTCTTTTTCTTTTTTGGATTTGATAACGTTACCCTTTTGAGCGGTGGCGGCTTCTGCAGCAGCTACAGCAGCTGCCTTATCATCTTCGACTTGCTTTGCCTTGTCGGCTTTCTTGGTCTTAGCTTTCTTCAAGTTAGACAAGAAATCATCGGCAAAATCATCGGCGGCAGATGCAATTTCAATACCAGTTGATTCAGGTTCCACTAAAGTTTCAGAGGATTCTGGTGCAGCACCAAACTCTTCAGCTTGTGGAAGTTCGGTTTCAATATCGTCTTCCCAGTTGTCAACCGGTTGGTTGTTCTTCTTAGCTCTTTTTGAAAATGAGATCTTTAGTTAGTACGATTGATCCAGTGCTGTGGGTTGGAAAGGCTTTGACTTGCCTTAGCCAAGTGGTAGGTATATGGTACTTACTTTTTCCCCATATTTAGGTGTTTGATAGTATATCTAAGGAATCGGCATACGCTTCGTCCTTTTTAGATAATGATCTGATCAATGGTTGAATCCCTCTTCAGTACCCTTTGCCCTCTTTTCAGCTTCTATACCACACACGCTCTCCGTCCCTTTCACCTGCCAAATTTGAAAAATCTCAAAAAAATTTTCAGAGTGCGAATACTTTGCATCTCTACACCATTGGAGTCGATCGACCCTGAAAAGTTTTTTTTGTTTTGTCTATATTTCACTGGGAAGATCAGAGTACCACCATCTCAAAAGGATGATTATGGGGTTTAATAGCTTTTTGAAAGACTGTGATAGATTTCATCAGAGATCAGAAGCATATAGAATAATAGAACAAATACAGACATGACTACGGTAGAAAAGATCAAGGCCATTGAGGAGGAGATGGCTAAGACCCAAAAGAACAAAGCTACCGAAAAGCATTTGGGTGGATTGAAAGCCAAGTTAGCAAAATTGAAGGCTGAACTTTTGAAGGATGCTAATGCAAGCACTGGTGGTGGTGGTGCAGGTTTTGATGTCAGAAAAACTGGTGAAAGTATTGGGTTCATTGGATTCCCATCAGTTGGTAAGAGTACCCTACTTTCGAAATTGACTGGTACCCATTCAGAAGCTGCAGCTTATGAATTCACAACATTAACAACCGTTCCTGGTGTTATCAAGTATAAAGGTGCAAGAATCCAAATGTTGGATCTTCCAGGTATTATTGAAGGTGCCAAGGATGGTAAAGGTAGAGGTAAACAAGTCATTGCTGTTGCCAGATCTTGTGATTTGATCTTTATTGTTCTTGATGTTAACAAACCTTTGCATCATAAGAAGATCATTGAGAGTGAGTTGGAAGGTTTTGGTATCAGATTAAATAAAGAACCTCCTGATATTCTTATCAAGAGGAAAGAAAGAGGTGGTATCAATATTACTAATACAGTTCCCTTAACAAAACTAGATTATGATGAAATTAAAGCAGTCTTGGGAGAATTTAGAATGAATTCATGTGATGTTCAATTCAGATGTGATGCTACAGTTGATGATTTTATTGATGTTATTGAGGCAAAGAATAGAAAATACATTCCCGCCATCTATGTGTTGAACAAGATTGATTCATTTTCAATTGAAGAACTTGATTTACTATACAGAATTCCAAATGCTGTTCCAATATCTTCTGGTAATGAATGGAATTTGGATGAACTTTTGGAAGTTATGTGGGACAGATTGAATTTGGTTAGAGTTTATACCAAGCCGAAAGGAAAATTACCAGATTTTAGTGATCCTGTCGTTATGAGAAATGATAGAGCTACAGTTGAAGACTTCTGTAACAAGATCCACAAGTCTTTGGTTGAAGATTTTAGAAATGCAATAGTTTATGGAAAAAGTGTGAAACATCAACCTCAATACGTGGGTTTGGGACATGTTTTACAGGATGAAGATGTGATCACAATCCTTAAGAAATAGTCTCTACGTTGTTTGTGTTTATTTGTATTATAATGAAGATTTTCATTTCTTGTTGCTTTTCTTACATATCATACTTCGGAGTTTTTTGTTTTTCTTTTTTTCATCATATACAGTATTTCTTTCTGGGGTTTTTTTAATACCATTTTTTCTAATTCCATTATTCGTATTTCGAACAGCTTGATACCGATTAAATTTAGGCACAATAAGCAGCAATCAAAAATGAAGAAATAAAACTAACATTGAAACTTGGTTGTTCAAATACCATCTCTCTAACATCCACCAATTCAGTGCCAACTTTAACAATCCTGGTGAATGGTATCGTAATGATTCCTCTAGAATTCAAAAATCTGACACCAAGATAGAAACTTAAAGTCAAAAATACAAACACCGAACTTAACTTTCCAACTATAAGTCCCACAGCAACCCCACAGATCGATCCAATTGATACCTGAGAATAGTTCAGTTTGCCTCCAAAAGCGCCATCATAGTGAGGCTTGGTAGGATCAACAGCACTTTGAATATCCTGAAAACCTTTCTCCGTTCTCAAAACTCTCTGATCGGAGCTGATTGCATAGTCATTTTTCAATGGGTTGGAATTTAAAGTATATGTGGTAGCACCTACAACTCCCAATGCCAATCCTAAGATTGCCGAAACCGAAGATTTTCTGGTATTGTTTTGAGGGAAGACTCTAGCTGCTGTACTTAAAATATTTGGATGACCTCGGGAACTGAATTGACGAATTGGGCTTGCCATCTTCAAAACTGGGGTGGTCTGAATCACTCGTTTCGAAAGAGAAGAGTAGATAGTTCTTTGTGAACCCACTGAAATCAATCTCAAATTCGAGAACATTTTGAGAAACTATGAATTGATTTTCTTCCACGTATATAATGCTTATAACAAATGTAAAGTGGTAAGATCGAGTGGAGATTACGAAATAACATGAAACTTGAAATATCACTTGCTATCTATAAGAATAGCAATTGAATACAAGTAAACGGGGGGTGGGGGGAGTTCACCCTTGCACCATTATAACATGGTGAGGTCCGGCGATGATAAGCTTACAGAGCTAGCTTAGTGGGAGCATCGAATAAACCTTAATCATCATCTCAATTGCGATAGGTTTGCCAGTGATAGAGGGACTTCCATTGAAAGGAAACCATTCATTATTATTTGAGATATCCCTCTAGACAGGGCTCTGCTTGAATTCAAGCCTGAATCTTTGTTGACGATCGTTTTAAAGTTCTATGTAAATCGTGAACTAGCGACGTGAACTGCTATATCTTCAAAGACCGTGAAAACATTATCATATCAGTTTCCATCAAGTAAATTATAACTATTTTTCATTCGATAAAGAAAATTACGAATCAATCTATTATTGATCAATAACTAGGTTTTTAAAGATCTCCATATAAAACAAGACTACTTAAGTCTCCATTTTTTTAAAAGAAATACAACGTTTAGACGGAAATTACAACTAGGTTAAGAGTGCTTTAGTTTTGGAGTGATGATCTTGGTAAAACGAATAGGAAATTGGCTACAAGACTACGAAAACATAGGGAGAAAATTCGGGAAATTTTTCACCTCATTCGAAACGGATGTTATACATCTTCCAAAATTCTCTTTGTTTAAAGCACCGTGGCGCAGTGGAAGCGCGCAGGGCTCATAACCCTGATGTCGGTGGATCGAAACCACTCGGTGCTATTATTTTTTTAATCTCAAACCTGATTAAAAAAGCAGGTTAATATAAACCCCTCTTTTTTTGTTAATCGGTTACGACTTACTTTCTCTCATTTACGTCTTAAGGAACCTTTAGAAGAGATTTTGAAGAAGATGCGATTATAATTTATAATGTACAAAGATTATTTAGAGCTATCATAATCTTGAATGAAACCAAGAATGAACTAGGTTTAAAAACGATTTTGATCTAGTGGTATCCAACTTTTCTGCTCTCTGATCACCCCAACTATCTCGCCATGTAATACCAGCTTGAGAAAATGAGCACTCTAACAAATTGTAAAAATTAACGATTCCGTTGTCCACCACAGCTACCATAACTCCATTACTTGCATTTCTTATAGAGACTGTATCAACTCCTTTGGAAATATCCCAGGCAAACGTTCCTTTCTTATTTTTCCTTTTCTTTAAGGATGATTTATCCATGGGTTTAGTAACTGATTTCTGCAGAATTGCTTTGATTTCTCTTATGGCTGGAAATGGAACAGTACTGTCAACTATCACAACTTGGAAATCAGGTGGAGGAGGTGTGCCTTTCTTGAAACTAGGGGTAGGTTTCCAAACATCGAAAACTATCTGATAATTTGAATCAGAATAAGCATTCTCATCTATTTCATTATGATTTGGCGGCTTTTCGATCAATGATCGGAGAGAGGTGAATATCGACGAGTAATTCATATAGCAACGGAAGTTAAGTTTGAGCTTGAAGAATTCTAGAATCTTCAACCACCATGGAGTCCTTTGTTTCTCATCTGTGGATCGACTCAGAGATGGGGATGTAATTGCAGTTTCTGTGTCAGACGATGTGTCATTGCTTTGCGATGTTCTAAATACGATGTATCCATATCTTTTTAGCATTGAATACACTTGAAACTTATTATATTTCTCCGGAGTATCAACCAATAGGCAGTAAGCCATCTCCAAGCTTATTGGAGGTTCATATTTGGAGTCTTCCATAAGTGCCTCGTCCTTTGATCTATGAAGCTTCCCAATACATGACCCCCGCTCTATCAAATAAAGCGACTCTTCAAAATTGAACCAGCAGATTCCTCTATTATCTATCCTCCCCATATGTGCAAGCATTTTTCCCTTGGGTTTAGGCATATAACAAGACGAAGGATAACCAACAGCATTGTTTGGGATACAATAAATCGTAGATGAAACCAAGTTATCAAGAGACGAAATCAAGCCCCTTCTTTTGGATAATGCTTCAAACATCAAGTTTCTGGAATTTTCCAAGTTCTGGATATCATAATCGGATGCTTTATTGTTATCGGAGTCATCATGAACTGGAGCAAAATCTTTTTCACCTCTTCTTAGTAAAACCTTAGATGAGGATGATGTAGATGGTTCCAGTGCAGATATCAAGTTCCAGTTTGGAATCCCATTCTCTTCATTATCAGCTGAAGAAAACCCTTCAAGTTCAGGTTCTTTCTCCATCTTATGGCACTTCCAGACTTGTCACCATTTGCTAAAAATTCTATTAAATTGCCTGCCCGGATCATTTTACTCATATTGCTAAATAATTTTTGCGGAGAGAAAATCGTACGCACTCACGCACCAACGCACACAAGGGCACCAGATCTCATAGAGAAGAAGAGGACCTTTCAATGAATGTCAAAATAATTTTTGGCAGAACAGAAAATAAAAAAGTGATAAAGGGGTAAAAGTATCTGTGAGAGGGGGAAGATCTTCACAATTCATACCTTTAATAATAAAAACCTTTGAAAATAATACCTAGCATCATGTCAAATGAGTTAACCTTCGCATCGGTGTCAGTATCGATACTTGAACAAATGATATCTCAAATCACCCAGGAAATAATATCAAAATCAATTCTCAATGAAAAAGTTACAAGACAAACGTATGGAACAATCAAAAATCCAATACTGATAGATTCAAACAATCCCTTATTGAAGACTGGAAACGGGGATTCTTCAACTTCATTACAAAATGATGGTGGTTCAGATACACCACCCTCGTATAACAATCTATCATCATCATCTTCGGTTTTGAAAAAAATGGCAAGATATCAAAACTCATCAACTAATACATCAAATAATTCGTCAACGGTAGGAACACCACAACCTCAAGATCAAAATTTACAAAGCGTTAAAGATATCGGACGTTTTGAGTTCATTCAAAATGGCCGGGATATTTATTCCAATGTTAATAGTTTAATAGATTTAACTACAGGTCAAGGGGGTTCAAATGGGAATGGTTCATCTTCCAATGGGAATGGGAATGGTGATGCCTATTTTAGATGTTTGAATTGTGATAGAAAGATCTCAGGGAATAGATTTGCTGCCCATATCGATAAATGCTTGGGTGGTAGAACTCGTAAGTGAGAGAAAAAAATTAGTCTCACAAAAGGAAAACCAAAGAAACGAAAGGGTAATTTGGGGTCAATTAGCATAGGAGGATTTTGGCTGAATAGATGTTTCGTATTAATAAAAAATAATCATTACAATATTACTGCTATAAAAGAAACAGCCAAGGCTGTAAATTATTGATATTTTTTATCTCTTGAAGAGAAATCTGGAGATTTTAAGCGACTTAGATGTTCAATGCATCAAGAGAAGAAATATCTCTGGAATATATCAAAATAACAAAAGAAATTTATGAGATCATGTAAACAATCTAAACAAATTAAAAGTCAATCTGCCTGTCTATCTCTCTTGATTAGCATAGGGGTCTAGATCTTTTGAAAAATAACCGTTTCAGGGCCTTTAACAATCGACGCGACGATATTTTGGACTATAGCACGCGTCTCTCCTAAAAGTATTTGACAAAGGCCGATTTATGTAAGTAATTATGTCCTATTATGGAAGTTATGGTGATTGAATAGAATCAACGTAATTTGTTATTTGTTTTGCATTGCAGTCATTTATTTTAATAGTGAGAACTTAGTTGAGTTGAATATTTCCGGGATTATTATTTATTTCTTTTATTTGGAGTCATCTCCAACTTATTAGTAGGGGAACAGGATAAATTTTGCTCTTTTTTCGGAGACACCGAACTTGGCATGTTGATCTTATAAGATCAGTTGGAAGAACAGACGCTGAAATTAGTTACTTCTACATAATTAGAGATTTTCTTAACGTTATTATTCATCTACGTCACTGGCCTATGGTTGAGCAGATTTTGCAGCGTGGATAAACTGAACAACCTCAATCCTCCCTCAGCAGTAATACGCACATAAATATGCAGCTACACTAAAAAGAAATTTTTTCCATGGAGCAAAAAGAAAAGATTTATTGAATGTATAGATCTGGTTTTACCTTTATACAGAGAGAAACCAGATATGTTGCAAAGTAAACTTAGTTGATCAATAATTTGTAAAATAAAACTTTCACTACAAAATTAAAGATTCAGCAAGTAGATTAATATGAAATTGTCACTCCGGCAATTGAAATTAAAAAAATAGTAGTGTTTATGGAGATAATAATACCACCATCCAGCCAATCCGCCAGTGAGACAGACTCTGAGTGTCTCCAACACTCTAGCCCCTATAAAAATCCTTTTCTCATTATTTTTTCACCGCAAAAAAAAAAAAGTCTTGTTCTTATTCACCGATAGCTGCATCAAACAGGCGATCAAAAGAAAAGATAACACTATTTTTTCTTTCTTCTTGCCGATTAAACAAAATATGGAAAAGAGGATATCTATGACTACACATTTATATACCATAGTGCAGATAGATACATTACTTTGCTTTATGTTTTTTGCTCTTTTTTCCACTTGGCATTAGTATAAATTACCAAGTATCTAAGACATTCTGGCCATACTCGCTCCCTTCCCCCATATTCTCAAGTTTACCAAATGGGGACCATTTCAAACAATGTTGAGCCGCATCTGGCTTCATTGGGTAAGAGTATTTACCATTTCCCAATTGGGAAATTAGTCGCAAACAGCCTCAAACCTCTTTGGTTACCAAACTCAATTCTATTGTTTAAAACCGTGTCTGAGTACTCCTTTACAATATTAATTGCATATTATGTTAGACAATAAAATTTATTCGGAAATGTGTATAATTCATTAAATGGTAATGATATTTATGTGCTCCTCCCTTTTCTCCCCCCTTAAATACGTACCAAATTGCACACCCTTTTAAAACACACAGACGTTCCTCATTCTTTCCTCTCTCCTTTCCCTCCTTCTGTCCCCCTTTATATTACTTGTCGTCTTTTTTTGCTTTCCAATATTAAAAAGGTTTCAGTTTCGTTCATTAATTCTCTCTTTTGACTACTTCAAACAAGTCTTAGAAAATCCAACTTCTTACATTCCTTATACTTAGTTTCTTGAACGGGACCATTCATTCCTTTATTTAACCTTTACTTCTCTATTTTTCAATTCGTTCCTTTTATCAATTGTTGGAAATAAAATAATTTTAATATGAGATTTTCAAAGACTGTTTTATATTCAATAGTCTCATCTATTGTTGCAACTACTGTGAATGCAGGTTGTAGTCTTGTTGATGGTAACTATTATTGTTCAGAAGCAAGTGCTATTCAATACACAGGTGTTGGTTATTCTGGTACTTATCAAGATGTTATTTCCATGGATGAAACAGAATGTACTTGTTCCCAAAGTGATTATTCATTCTCTGGTAATCTATCTCCACTGGATGAAGAATTATCTGTTCATTTCAGAGGTCCTTTAAAATTGTTACAATTCGGTGTCTATTATAAAAGCTCTTCTTCAAGTAAGAAAGTTAAAAGAGATGCTGAACCAGAAGCTTGTGCCACAACTAAACATGTCCATCATAAACATAAGAGAGCTCCAGCTATTGAAGTTGTTGAAGTTACTGAAACCGTCTATGTGAATCAACATGGTGATTTAGTAACCGAATCTGGTTCAAGTTCTACATCAGCATCAGCAGAAGAAACAACTGTAAGCCTCGTGACTGTTACAAGCTCCTCTTCTAGTTCTACCGTTACTCCAACTACATTAGATACTAAAACAACCTCCTCATCATCAAGTGAAGAAACTACAACTTCTTCATCAACTACTTCATCTACCACCAAAACTTCTACATCTACAACCTCAACTTCAAGCTCTGCAGCTACAGGTGACTGGGTTAGAGATTCATACTATAGTCCTGGTTCAACCGATAATGTTGTCTTTTTGAATACATTAGGAGATACATCACTTTCTGGTACTTGGTCTTCATGCTTTGGTAATTCATTATCATTCTGTGGTTCAGATGGTACATCTGTTGTTTCCTCAGCTACTGCATTGGATGAAGTTACAATTGATTCAGATGTTGAATTCATCATCTTCTCAGGTGATGAATGTGGTGATTCATCATCAAGTGGTGATTGTGGTTATTACAGAGCTGATATTCCAGCCTATCATGGATTTGGAGGTGATACAAAAATCTTTGTCTTTGAATTTGAAATGCCAACAGCTACTGATTCATCAACTACAAATTATGATATGCCTGCAATTTGGTTGTTAAATGCTAAAATTCCAAGAACTTTACAATATGGTGATTCATCATGTTCTTGTTGGTCAACTGGTTGTGGTGAACTTGATTTGTTCGAAATTTTATCATCTGGTTCAGACAAACTAATCAGTCATATCCATGATGGTCAAGGCGAGGATGGAACTTCATCAGGAGGTGGAGGATCGCAAGACTACTTTACAAGACCAACTGATTCTTCAATGAAGGCTGCAGTTATCTTCTCTGACGATGTGATTACACTTGTTGTCTTGGATGATGATACTGACTTTGGTTCTTCATTGGATAGTGATACTGTTGAAAGTTGGTTGTCAACTACTGCTTCAACTGCTACATTAAGTTGAGTGTGATATCTCTCTATTATTTACTCTTTGCTTTTTATTGTGTTCGTTTGGTTTTACTTTTTGGATTTGTTTAGATTTTTTTTTCTTTTCTTTTTTTTTCCTCGTTTTGAAAAGAGTCGTTAGTGTTTTATCTACTGAAGCTCTTCCTTAATATTTACTGTTAGTTATTAAATATACAATTTATGGATTAAATGAAGGTATGTAAAAAGGTAAATTTTTTGAAACTTCTCAAGTAGAGGCGTGAGGCAGAACACAGGTAAAGGGGAGTGGCGCAATTTTCATTATTTACAGGGTGTGAAAATTATCGCGTTGTTTACGTTTCATTTTAACCGGGAATATAAAGTTTGAAGTTTTTATCCCCTATACGAAGAGAAGACATTGAATGGGACAGAATGAATGCTTCTAATAATATCGGATGATTATCAAGAACAATGCAAAAATCTGATAGAAATTTTGATGATGTATGAATCTGATTAATCTTCTAATTCCTCTTAATGTCTTAGAAATTTGACACGTAATTTGGAGATCAGCTATTCCCCAAGGAAATTCAACCACCCCTACGAATTTCAAACTTGTTTGAGAATACCAATACTTGGCAAACTAATTTCACGATCCTTCCTCATCTGTTTATAGAATTCACCTAGTTGAGTTCAAACAACTTTGAGGACTTTAAGCCTCATAATGTTACTTCTCCACCTCCTCGTATGCAAAGTCCAATGCCAAAATAGATCTGCAAAATCGGCTTTTGAAATATGGCTTTCAGATCCCTTTAGAAATGAGAATAACTCTACATCTACAGAATAACAACACAAGAAGAATGCTATAGGATATAAACATCAATTTAAGTTCGGAATTCTAAATAATTAGTACCTAAAAGAAATACTTTGAGTTGAAGTATCACAGCCTTGTTTATGTGTCATAGTTGCGAGATGCGACAGAGGGAGAGAGAGGGATAACAAGAAAAGGGGGATATCATTACTTTAATTGTTTCCTTCTTCTTATTCCTTTTAAGTTTTCCCTTTTCCGACGTCTTTGTTCTCCTCTTCAATATATAACACTAAGATTTTGGCGATTGTGATTAGTTTTAGATTTCTTTATGTCGAATTTCTTTAGGGATACAAATCTTTTCAAACCTCGAACTAGGAGCTCCCTCTTTAGGTCATCCAAGGAGTCTTCAGAAGAGAAGGGACTAACTGAGGGAAAGAAAAGTACTATTGAGTTAGATGAAGTAATTGATAAGAGTGGCAAAAGTGGTGATTCTGAACGAGACTCTATGTTGGAGCCTAAGGGAAGTATTGATTCTCCAATATCCTTAGGCTCCACCACTAATGAAATACCATTCAACAAAAATCCCGATCACAGAATATCTCAAGAGGATTTATCTGATGCAGATCTGGAAATTACAGAGGTTCGCTCAGTTCTATTCCAGCAAAATGACTTGAATCTTGATCAAATCACGCCGACCCCGGTCCAAAAAACACGGACCCCTTTAATCCAAGACCAGCTTTCAACCGTTCCGATCGTTAAAAGTATGAAAAATGAAGACCAGGTCTCCATGCAATATCTTTTGGGTGTCATTAGTAACTTAAACAAGTCAAAAGATTCTCTTGAGAAAACTTTGGAAACTACAGAAGCAAAATTTAGAGAAACAGAATCAAAATTAAAGACAAATAGCCATGTTGTTGACAAACTGAAGGAGAGAATTAAGTCATTATCTACCATTATGTCGTCTGCAAACAAAGAGCAATCAATTATCGGGCGCAACTTAGCCAGTCTGTCTGGGGATTCAGCAAAAACTCTTAATAATTCGAATCATTTGAAAGTAGAGATTTCGAACTTGAAACAAGACTCAAAAGAGTTCAAGTTGCGATTGGAAGCCATAAAAGAGCAGAAAAATATAGTCTCAAATGAAATCGTTAAAAAATCCTCTGAGATATCTTCCTTAAAATCAAGACTGGACGATCTCTCAGGAAGACTGTCAGAAGAAAAGTTGAAGAATGGTCAACTTGAAAAATCGCTTTCTGACGAAAGAAAAAAATTCCAAACAGATTTTATCTTGCAATCGTCAACTATTTCCAAAGTTCTTGCGGATTTAATGGATGTGATGCAAAGTTCCAAAAAGGAAACTCATGATCAATTCATGTGAGTTGCTAGACCCAAAAACTACTAAGCAAAATAATTACTTACTAACCTTTATACTAAAAAGTAAACTATCAATTGAAAGTATCTCTAAGAATCATATAATTGAAAATTCAAGTGAAATATTGAGCCAGCAAGTAAAAGCTTTGGAACCATTGTCTTTGCTTTGTGAATCAATCAAGAGAAAGTTTGATTCTTTTGTAGATACTTCATCAATCTGTGAGAAGCAATCGATGTCACTATTAGAAACTCTTGCAAAAAATTACCATTCTTCTTCGACTAACTTAGCAGCCAATCTCCAGAAAACTCTTTCAATTGTTGAGGATGTTCAAAAGGAAACCAAGTCAAACAAAAATCTTGAACTATTAGACGAGGTTTCCCAACGTGTCTTATTAATGCAGAAAACATTTGAGCAATTTCAAGAACAGGAGCAGAATTCCAAGGTAGCAATGGAAGATATGTCAGCAAATAATCAGGATTTGAAAGAGATCAATGACAGGCTCATCTCCTCAAACACAGAGAAAGAGTCAGAAATAACTTCTAATAAGGAGACAATCAAGGAGTTGAAGCTATCACTGTCCGAAGCAAAAAACGAACTCACAGCCTGTCAAGATGACCTATCGAAACTAAAGTCCAATCTTCAAAGAAAAGAAAGCCAGACAGTTCAAGTAGAAGAAGTTCTTCAAAGAGAAAAAGATCGGTTGGTTAACTCCTATGAGACTAAGATCCGTACCCAAGAAGAAGTTCTGAAATTGGCTAATGCAGAAGTATCAAAATTGAAGGGAGAACTTACCGATAAAGGTCAAGTGACAGCTGATATGCAACATCAAAGGCAACTCTTCGATAAATCTTTGAAAGAAAAGAAGCAACTTGACGTTGAAATCGTGAAGCTTCAAAACTCGCTGGCAAATTACGAGAGAAAAGAATCAGAAGCTCAACAATCAATGAATTTAGAGTTAGAAAATTACAGGACAAAACTTCAAACTTTGATCCAAGAGAACAAACTTCCAAATACTAAGGTTGTCGATATTTCAAAGCACGGTATCCCAGATGAGAAGATCAAAGGCAAGAAGAGGAAACCATCCACAAAAATTATTGAAACAAATTGCCCCATTACTCAGGGAGAGACTGCCAACATCAACTCCAGCCAAGGAACCAAAACCTCAAAGTCTAGCAGCACGAAAAAGTTGGAATATCCAAAGAGGAAATTGTTCAACACCCAATCCCAAGATGAATTGCCTTCTGCATCAAGCAAAATAAAAAATCGAAAACCTTCCAAAGATGAAATATCCACCAATGGATCGCTTTTTGAACTTCCTGAATCCTCTGAAGTGTCGATTCTCATGCCTAAGCCAAAACTTTTGAAAAATTACAAAAAAAGAAAGCTATAGAAAAAATTGGCCGTTTTTGCTCTATCTCTTGTTTCTTGCGTTTTTTTCTTAACCCATAATTCATGTCTAAGTATTATCATGCATGCTTCATAATTCTTCAGTCAATTCTTCAAGTATTTCATCCTTGTTGAATCTGTGCATGTACTTTACTGTCTTGTATTGTTCTCTATCTATATGTAATACAGGAATATCGTACCTATAACATTCAAACCAACTTTCATTACCAGGGTGTGTGATATCTATGGTGTTTAAGCTTATATGGTTCAACACTGCAGCGGTCTTTGGATCATTTAAGACTTGATCAAGGATCAATTTTGCATCGTCACATAAACCACAATTCTGTTTGCTGAAAAATGTCACATTTACTTTCTGTTCGTTAACTTTTGAAATTGAATGGAAGAGCATTTTGGAATATATAGTACTTGATGCCAATCGACATGGTCTTAGAGGTATGGCTAGCATGCTTTATTTTCTATTTCAGCTCTCGAAATAGGTTTGTTCTCATTGGAACTGATCGGTTGATTCCCCAGTTATAATAGTAAGTGATTTTGTTAGAGAGTACCAATGGGTTACTGAAAATCTGCCATATTTACTGAGCGTGCGTGGTAGCATCCCAAAGGAAGAGAAAAGATACAATGAAAGATTGTTAATTTTTTTAATATGCAAATCAATAAATAATGGGGGAAGAAAGATAAAGAACATGAGGTAAGAAATTCAAGAAGAAGAACTTGGAGAAAAGGGAATTTAAACGTAAAAAGCAAGCAGAAACAGCGATATAATTGAGTCTGTTTTTGTGATATTTTTTGGTATTTTGTCATTTATTCATTCATTCACGGTTATTTGATAATTTTTTTAGTTTTGCGTTTAGTTCGTCAAGTCCATTTGTGTTGCTTATGTTGGAAGGATTTATGGCTTGTTGTTGTTGTTGTTGTGGGATTTGTTCAACTGTGGCTAGTCGATCGGCTTGATTCAAGTTTCCAGGATTGATGTAGCTGACTGATGATTGAGGTAAGGGAATTGGATTACGAGGAAGAAGGTTGATATGTCTTTCACTGTTGAAAGATTGCTGATGGGCAATTCCTCTTGCTCTTTGTAATGAATCATTGACTTTTGAATTTGTATTTGATCTGTAGGAGAATCTATTAGGTGGGTAACCTGAAGAAGAAGGAGATGATGATGAAACCGAAAGTGATGATGAAGATGCTGATCCTGGAGAAGATGAAGAATTCATAGCTCCACCAACTATCGAAGGTCTTGAAATCGATGAAGCTCTTCTCGGAGCCGTTGGAACAACAGAGTATTTCCTTTCTCTGAATGAAATACCAATCTGTTTAACTTTCTTACTGTTTTCCAAAGTTTCCGGATTAACTTCAAAGAACCAATCTCTTTGCTCATCAAATTCATACATTGTCCAGTCAACTCCAAATGGTTTTGGCTCAAACATATAAACTGTATGCAATGGAATATCCAAGTCACAGATGGATTCCTTGTTTAAATTTAGGAAATATGCCAACAAAACTCTAGCAACGACTCTGTGAGTGATCATTAATAGATGGTTAGTTGTTCTTTCAATTTCAGTAATAACTGGCTTTAATCTATTAATTACATCCAAATAAGATTCTCCCCCAACTCCAGGATATCTGTAAGTCATTTTATTCTCTAATCTTGCCTTGAAATCTTCAGGATATTGATCATGAATCTCTTGGTATGTCATACCATCAAATTTACCACTACCCAATTCATCCAACATTCTCATTTCTTTAATATCGAATATTTCTTCAGGAAATGGAGCAGTTGTTTGAACTGATCTTTTCAGCATTGATGTGAAAACACTAAATCCTGGCTCTTCCGGAGGTTCAAGAGCAGTTTTTGAATCGAAAACAATCAGTTCTTCCAGTTTTTTATTAAATTCTTCAAGTTGCTTTCTTCTAAATTCTTCCTTTTTGAAAGTAATGAATTTGGCCAAACAATTAGCAAATCTTTTACCTCTTGAAGTTAATTCTGAATCTCCACCTATTTTACCAGTAACATTGAAAATTGATTCTCCATGCCTTGTGATGAATATTTGTCTTGAACTTAGATTGAAATTTAAGAAATAATAGATGATTTGGGATGCTAAAAATCCATTAATATTACAGGCAATAACTTTTCTACCAACATCAATCATTTGAACATATTGGAAATTTTTATTTTTTTCTTCATCTTCACCAATTGTTTCATAAACTTTTTCATAATTTTTCAATCTTCCAATAAAATCATTGATTGCAAGTTCTGGATCCATTTTTTTATAATCTGGACCTTGCAGTTTTAAATGAATATTTGTGTCGATAATACCTGGATCATTACAGATACTTTCCAAGAACAAGACTTTCAATTGACCATTGCTTCGTTTCATGATTGTATCCAGGACCATCTTACGTCTTGCCTTTGTTGTATTTGTAGCATCAAAGACTCCAACACATCCATCACCTTTTAACAAATAATCTAACAAATTTTCAAGGGTTTCCATTGCCCATTCTTCTCGAAGTTGAATACTTTGTTTATTGTTTGGTGAAAAGAAGCTTGCATCATGTGAAGTTGTTGATTCTTCATCTTTCGAATTCCCATTTGATGATTTCTTATCATCTGGTAATGGACCATGTTCCGGACCAGCTTCTGAAGCTTTTGCACGACGAGTTGATCCAACATTAAATATCCTAGCCTTTATCTGTAACCAGTTCAAATATCTAACTAGTTTGTTACTAATATACGATTTCCCTCTAGCTGGTAATCCAATCATAACAACAACAACTCTTTCATTGGTGCTAACTATTGTTCCATCAGGCGAAACTTTTGATTTAGTTTGTCCTGGAATATCCAAAGTAGTTTTAAATATTCGTTGTTTCTGTTGAATAGGAAGAGTCAGCTGGACAGTTTCATCAGATATATCCAAGGAATTTGTCGTCTTACCAGGAATGGCTTGGTTCAATTTTGTATTGTTCTTTGTAACCTGTTTCAATTCTTTAAGTCTCTTCTTCAGTTCTTTCTTCAAAGACTCATCTTTAACATCTTCCTCTTCTGACGATTCTTCTTCTTCTTCACTTAACTGCATTGGAGACAAGGAAGATAATCCAGATGGTGAGACATCGGCACTCAGAACAGGTGTATCACTTAGTGGTCTCTTGTTGAATTCAGAAGGTGACAAAAATGGAGATTTTGTAGATGTGGATTGCTGATGATCCGGATCATTTTCTGTCAATGTGAAGGAATTGAGTTTTTCTCTAACTTCCAATGAACTAGAAGAAGAATCCCCATCATCTGTCTTCATCTTTTCAAGTTCTTTTATTGTTGAATTTTCTTCATCTGATGAATAGATTGCTGATTCAGAATCGGCTCCATGAAGGGAATAATTATGAACTAGTGGAGAATTATCGGTGAATTGAACATTCTTAGAACTAGAAGATAAGGATTGACCCATTGGAACAGACGACATCGGCGAAACTGCCCTTTCCATGGCAAAACCAATTTGAGATAATGAGGGAGTATTATTAAGAGAATCGTTAATAATGATCGGTACATTCCGTGTGGGTGACAAATCACCACCCACTTGCTGATTATTGTTTCCAGAAATAGCACCCATAACAATTGATGCACAACAAATGCAAAATAGATAAATGCCAAACCACTAAACTGAAGATCTATTCCATCCAGCTGTATATAATGACATCAACAAGAGGTACAATTGGTCATATATAATAAGATGATGCCTCTCTCTCTCTCCCTTTCTTTCCCTCCTTCCTTTAATTATTATGACATGTTCCCACCTCACACCTCTACTCAGTCGGCTGTCTCCCCTTATCGGCCAGAGAACTCCGGGAAAAGAAAAGTGGAGCAGAGACACAATTGCCAGATTAGATAATCGGATGTTTGTTGCTTGGAACAGGAGAGAGGGACGAGGATTACGTAATCTCTTATCTTTCACTCTTATCTCCCAACACCAACTCTTGCAGGCAGACAAATACGAATATAAGAACCCGGTCGGTATGGATTGAATTTCAAGTCCTATTGCTTCTTTCCAATGGTCGCTGAATAAAGGCTACCAATGTGAGGCGATACTTGGGTAATTTCAATAAATTTCGTGACAAGGAGCAACGGTTATAGTTTTCAAGTAGCAATTACATAATCTATTACACTATCCAAGGACCCTTAACACATATTCAACGGTAGTAAATGTTGCTGCACTACAGGGAATTGCTCTTAACAAAGTTGGTCCAATACCTGTCCAGAAACCTTTCCATCCGCTGGTTTTCATAATATCCTTGACCACTGCATTTATTTTACCGTGATATTTGGATTCTTTACCAAATCTATCACTTTGTATCTTGGATTTAATTACATCCAATGGATACGAACTTAACCATAGCATATCACCTGCAATGGCACCAAATGTTAGCAATTCCAATGTTGAAACATCCTTTCTTTCTATTCCTCTATATTTCATGGTTGATTTCATTAAGAATTCGTAAGTTAAAAACCAAACTCCATATGCTTGAGAATCCCTTAAGAATGTTATCCATAATCCTCTAAATAATCCGTTCGAAACCCCTGAAATTTTATATATTTTCTTGATTGCATCCATTGGACCATTGTACAATTTGGTTTTGGCATCCTTTTGGATCTGTAATAGGATCCTAATTTGTTCAACAAATGATGTCACTGGTGTATTTGCAATTCCTGCAGCCATCCCAGCAAGATAAAATTGAGGTAGACTCAAATGTTTTCTATCGGGATATCTTTTCAAGATCAATCTTTTAGCTTCATGAAATCCATAAAATTGAATCGAAACACAAGCACCAACACCAATTAATGGTGCCAAAGTTCCTTTATAAAATGCTAAAGCACCTTCATTCTTTAAAGTATCTGTGACTGCAGTTAATGGAGAAGAATATTGTCCTGTTTGTAATCTAACTTTGACTAAATCAAACGGCTGTCCAATAAGAACTTGAACTGCACCTCCAACAAATCCAGCTGCCTAGTTGAATTAGAAATTAAACAGTGTTAGTCTCATTCTTGAATGCTTACTTAATTAATTTACCTCAACTTACGATATCTTTTGCCTTTCTTGAGATACTGGTATCGATATGAGATTGATCCTCGGACATTCTTAACTTTACTATTTACTATCCATCCTTCTAATAAATACTAATCAACTACAATTGAAGTAAAAAAAAAAAACACACACAATCACAAGTACCATTTTAAACTGAAAAATTATATAACACAAACCCCACAGAAGAAGGAATCTCTATATGGTGCCAAGTCACGTGCAGAGACCTCCATCTTACATAATCCCCACCTATATTTTCTTTTCACCGCCTTCCTCAATCAACATTCTCTCAACAAGTTCATCCAATGGACCATAATCTTTGGAGGATAACAGCTGGAATTCCTTACAAAATAGAACAAAATGCTTCAAAGAAGTATTCAAATGGGTCTGTAATCCTAATTCATTAATTTCATCAAAATGATGACAATACATATGGGCATAGACTCTGAATAATCTTTTCATTATAGTCTTAACCAATGTTGGAAATTGTTTTGGGAATGGAACACCCATCTTTGTTGGAAAGATTGAATCGTCATCTAAAAATCCTTGAATCCAAACCATCAATGCTTCAACGTAACCTGGTGCGCTCATTGACATTGGTTGTTTATTTGATCTATTCATTGGATCTTGCCATAAATATTCGTATTCTTGTGTAGCTATCATCCTTGGACATGTTGTAGGGGAACAGAATTCGGTTATCGTTCCATAAAGCATGTTGATTTGGTTGTAGAAATCAACTACATGAACAGCTAACCATTCATTAACATCTTCATCCCTTGGTAATTTAACTGCTTGCGCCAATGCGGAATTGGATCCAAGAGTTTGTTCGGCATATGAACGGATATCCCTATGGTTCGTTACCTGTTGTTGCTGTTGTTGTTGTTGCTGATGCTGCGGTGTCGACTGTTGGAAGAGTTGTTGATGTTGTTGTTGTTGTTGTTGCTGTTTCGATACAGGAGATGACGGCGCACTATCTGGATTTCTTCTAAATCCTCTCGTTGATCTGATCGTTGGTATTGCCGATGAATTGAACTGGGACTGTAGGAATGACATCTTGCTATGCGATGAGTATAAAGGGCAACACACAGAAACAAGTTAATCTATAAATTGGTTGTTTGAATATCAAAGATGAAGTCCCATCTTTAATGAAACAGGGGGAGTAAAACGCAAGATTATCTTTGTTTACAATTTTCCTCAATTGTAACATAAGTGACACGTAAACAATTGAATTAACATGGCAGACGAGGGTGCCTCGATTACGTAATACAAAACGAGTGATGTCATCACTTACTTAATACACATATATGTATTGGTTGGTACACTTCAATTCTTGATCATCTTCAATGGAATCCAATGGCCCATGTGGGTTTAGTTAGTCATCGAGGATAATTCTTGTTAATTTTGTTTATTGATGAATAATTTGATTGGAGAAGGTAGAAGTAGTAGTAGAAGTAGAAGAAAGGAGCGGGAAGCAACTAGTAACTGGTAAAGAAGATGTCGCAATATATTAAAGTGAATGAATGTGATGTTGTGGATGCTCATTCCAACATTGAACAGGAAGCTGTTTATAAGAAACTGATCGCGGAATTGGAAGCTGAGAAACATTCAACAACTGGAGAATACTTAAGGCCTTGGAAATTTGAAGTTGTTCAAGGATTCTTCAAACAATCTGATCCTAATACTGATGATTCCGAATTTGACCTTATTGAAGAAGATTTCGGATTGGCATTACCTTCATGGGAAGATTTAATGAAACAATTATCCTCTTTGAATGAAAATAAAAAAGATAACGAATCCTATAAATTGTTGATTTGTGCTAGACATGGGCAAGGTTACCATAATAAAGCAGTTTCAATCTTTGGTGTTAAAGATTGGGATGATCATTGGTCGCATTTACCAGGAACAACATTACCAAATGGAGAATCCATAGTATGGGGTCCTGATCCACGTCTGACTGAACTTGGTGAATTACAAGCAGGGGAATTAAACAAAGCCTGGAAGGATCAAATATTGAATAAAGGTGCTCCCATTCCTACTAAATTTTTCAGTTCTCCATTCACTAGATCGTGTACAACTTTGGCTATTACTTGGAAAGGTATAACCATTACTGAGGATAAAGATAAAGAAGATGAGTTAATTTCCAAAAAGAGAGCCTATCCTCTTATTAAAGAAGATTTGAGAGAAACGATTGGATCCCATTTATGTGATAAGAGATCACCAAAGGAGACAATCATAGAAAGAGTTGGTCAATTTGGATTCCAATTCGAAGATGGCTTTGAAAATGACGATATTTATTACAAGGATGATTGGAGAGAGTCATTAAGTGAACAATCAATTAGGGCAAATTCATTCTTACAGGACTTATTCGAAAATTATTCAGATCATACATATGTTAATTCCACATCCCATGCTGGAGAAATTAGAGCTTTAATAACTGCTTTAAATCATAGAAGATTTGCAGTTCCTACCGCTGGAACAATACCAATTGTTATCAAAGGTACTAGACGTTAGATTAATTAATAAACAAAAACACATAGATATATTATTAGAAACAACAAAATAAAAAACGGGTTAAAAGACACAGACATAAAAAACGAATAATAGTAGTAATAATAATAATAATAATAAGAATCAAAAAATGTTGCAAGTTTCATTTAAGATCGGATACTTAAATTAACTTATTCAAATTTTGTAAACTTTCTTGGGCATAAAATCTAACATCAATATCTTCATCATTTAACATAATTTCCAAAGTTGGTTTAATTTTTTCAATGACGAAATCAGGTTGAGACTTAGATAATGCTTCACCTATTAAACATAATGATTTTGCAACGTTGAATCTAATATTTGGAACTTGATCAGCCTTTAGATCATCAACAAAGAAATAAATGTCACTTGAGATTGTTTTTGATGATAAAACAGGAATTAATTTAGTAAATGCAAACAAACATGTAATTCTACAAATGAAATTATCAAATTCTTTTGTTTGCTTCTTTTCCAATATTCTTTTAATTAATTCTGTCTTACACCAATCTTCTCCAAAGAATTTAGTCAATTTTTGTAAATTCAAAACAGCAGCTTCTCTAATTGAATAAACAGGATCCCATAACCATTCCATACATAATTGACCTAATGCTTCATCAAAGAATGCAACACCTAATTGTTCAGCCAATAATGGAATTTGTTCAATTATTGCCAATCTAACCCTCCATAATTTATCATTTGCCAATGCAGTAATTGCAGGTAATAAAGATTCAGATAATAATTGAATTCCAATAACTTCATTAACAACTTGTAAATTTGAGATTATATTTAATCTAACTTCACTAAATTCATCCTTTAACATCTCAACAAATATTGGTAATAGATATTCGATTGTTGCTTCTTTACCTAAAAATGGTGCCAAACCTGTAACTTCACTTGCCAATGCACTTCTAACAGTTTCTGATTCATCCATACTTAATTGTGATAAAACAGGGACAATTTCATTTAAAACTATTTTCTTAGAATCTTCAGTTGTTGATGATGAGATAACCAACAATTTACAAAATCCTGGTAATTGTTTTGAAATTGCTTTTCTAACTTCTGCTTCATTGTCTTTCATCAAAGAAATTAAATCAGGAACTAATTTTAAAACATAATCATCGTTAAAATTAATAACCAATTTCTCAAATCTATCAGCAACCATATATCTAACTCTCCAACTTGGATCATTAATTAATGAAATTAATGATTTAAATAATGTTTCATTATGGGATGATTCATCAATTTTTTTCAAAAATGATAAGATTGAAATTAAGACATCAACCGATAAAAATTTAACAGAATCTTGATTATCATTTGTTAAAGATTCATACATTGATGTGATTAATTCCCAATGGAATTCAGCAATTGTTTCAGGAGTATTGAATTTTTTTGATAATAATTCAATCAATTCAGGTAAATGACTTGCACTTGATTTTCTAACCATTGGGGAATCATCTTGAACCAATTCCAAATATAATTTTAGCAATTCAGTTCTTGTATCTGAATCAACTTTTAATAAAACGCTTTTAAATAATCCTGTTGCAGCAATATGTAAAGAAAACCATCTTTCCTTTGATAATCTTTGAATTAAAGGAATGAAATCTCTTATTATTTGTTCTTCATTCAAGGATTCACTGATTAAATTTAATGAATCAACAGCTTTTTCTCTCACTATTGGTTCTTCACAAGCTGCAATTTTTTCCAAAACAGGAATTAATATTGTTGAGTAATTTGGACCACCAACCAATGGAACAAAATTACCTAATTCTTCAGCTGCAATGGCAATAACTTCATCTTCATCATCAGGTATAACATTCTCCAAGAATGGAATCAGTTCAGAACGTGTTCTTTCAGGTCCTAATGCAATTGAGATTGTATCCAATCTTTTAATGGCTTGAACTCTACTTGCAACATCATCATGCCTTAATTCATCCATCAATAATGCAATTGGATACAATTCTTCAGTTGTAGTGTTAGTACCGACAATAACACCACCTCCATGCTGTGGACTGAGTGTCTCCATTTTTCAAATTATCTTCTTATGTTTGTATAGTAACCCTATTTGTTGATGTAACAACCCCTCCAAACCTGGTGTATGGAGATATAATGGCAAAAAAAAAAGGTTAATAAAGCGTGGTGCTAAAAAGAAATAAATCTCAAAATACAACTATCTCCTATATATCAGTCGGCGAGGCAAATAAACTATATGAGATCTGAGCAATATCACTTTCAATATTCATTCCAATCCTGTTTATTCAGTCAATTGTCTTGATCCCCTTTACTGCCTCTCTCTCTCTCTTCGTTGTCGGATTCCCAGAAAACGCACCAGGTTCTCGCTTACGTAAGGGTGGGTGAGGTAATATTATATGGGTAGTATTAAAGTGTAGTCATATATAGGAGATCTTGAATGCCATTCCCAACGTCTCTTTGAGCTTGGTCACCAGCCATATCAAGAACTGTCTAAGCTGTCTTCTCTTCTTGGAGATGGAAACCAACAATGAGACAACGAACACCAAGGCAAGCCCCTGCTTGAACACCGTTTGGTAGATGGATTCTTTGTTCGAGAAGAAATTGGTGAATAGTTCAATGAGGTAATTTGCTGAGGAAGAAGAAGATGATGAGTGGTTGTTTGTAATGTCTTCGTTGAGTTTAACCAACTCTGATTTCTTTGTTGATGACTTTCTTTTCTTTGTAGTTGTCTTTTTCGACTTGGAATTTGGCGCAATTGACTCAGCATGGTGGGGAAATGAGGAAGATGATGATTCAGGGTCAGCCTTTGATCTTTGCCTGGTTGGGAAATTGGATATTGGTTGCTGACGATCCAATTCATCATTCTTAATTACCTGATCAAGACTAGATAGGTAATACCCAACTTTTGAGCTATCAGCAATGAACAACCGACTTATTAAATCCCTGGATTTATGCACCTCGTTCAATTTGGTCAAGACATGCAATAAATAGAATTCAACAATCTTCTCTTTCTTTGTCACTGAAGTATTGCTATTTCCACTACCGCTGAGATCACTTCTACTTTGGCTGAGTAAATCCAGTCCTTCACCATTTGGCAAGATATCCGTCTCTAGCAGATACCTCTCTGCTTGATTATTCAAATCAATCAAAGAGAATCCATTGGAAAGCTCAATGATAAAACACATCAAAATCAACTCAGGGTCAACCGAATTTAAACCATCTGAACTTTTGGAAACCTGATCAAACAATAATCCATTCATGAATTTCTCGTACAAGACTCTTGATTCATTCACATCTTGCAATACTCTATATTGCTGCTTGTTATTCCCATTACTAGTGCCAGATGGCAATCTTGAGAATCCATTTGGATTTGCCTCCTTCAAAATCAGATCTATCAAAGATAGATATAATTTAAAGATCTTAATGACTAATTCATCATCCAGTTTACGATCCCCTACACCACCACTACCACCACTTCCCAGCTTCCCATCACCAACGATTTCAACAATCAAAGGAGAAAGAATCCCCCACGCACGAGCAAAATTTCTATTCAAATATTGCTTTATTGCCAACTGATAAGTATTTTTAAACCGTGTTTGTTGACTTATATCAACAGAGAAATAACTGCTTGCAGACACACTTGAACTATCAGGATATTTGGAGCTTGAAAGTGAGTTCAGTTCAGACACTGCATGATGAGTATACGCTGTCCCATTACTATTGGAATCACCACCGGTTCCAACAGCCGGCTTCCCACTTGAATTGGCGTTCCCCGATACTATGATATTTGCCGTCCCATTTAAAGCTATCTGCGACATGTCTAAGATTAAATCAAACAAAAACCAACTTCAGCAACTAATGATACCTCTTTGAAAGCTAAAACAAACCTCTGGAAATTAATGTTCCACTAATCTAACATCAACAAAATCAAACCATCTTCTTGCAGTAAACGTTATCGGTCTCTAATAGTGATATAGTCTATTGGCATATGCTAGATTACGTCATCTTCAATGCAAGGATGTTTTCTCACATCTCTTTTCAATATTTTCCATCATCATCTCATCTCCTAACCTTTAAAGATAGATCTGAACCTTCCTTAGGTCTGTTGTTCGTTGGTGGTAAATGGACATATTTTAATAGTGGAATCGAGGATAATCTGGTGATGGAGAGTGAAAAACTTGATAGACTGAAATCTTGGGCTAATTCTAGTGGCGAGCTGCAAATCGATCCTTGCTTGAAGTTTGCCTTTGACGGTGATTCAGGGTTTGCATGCCATTTTGATGAAGAAAATAATGGATCTGATACTGGCAATGTATTGATGAAAATCCCCAAGGATATTCTTTTCACTCCTGATTTGGCAGATAGATTCTTTGGATTCCGATTGGGAGAAGTAGATGCTATTCCCTTGACTGGTAATGAATTACCTCAGTTACTATTGGCAAAGTTAAAGTTTGATTCTAATGATACAACAGTGGATTCAATTAACTTATCTGAGAAATTCAAACCATATTTGGATATCTTACCAAGTGGCGAAGAGATCAGTGCTCCGTTCTATTGGAATAAGGATGAAAAATCTTTACTAAAAGGTACAGATGCTGGAATTATGCTACCAAGAAATTTCCGAAGTCTATTAAATACTTGGAAGTTTGTGATATCTCATTTATCAGATAGTTCTGAAGAAGAGTTGAAATTATATGATGAATATTACGATGGGAAAATCGGTGATGATGATCTGTTTAAAATTTTAAATAAGTCTACCCCAATTTCATGGAAAAGTTTCCCCGCTTATCTCTGGGCAAACACAATCTTCACGTCAAGAGCATTTCCTTATTTCTTAATCGATCACAGAGTTCAACCATCCAAAGCATTCTTGTTACCATTTGTCGATCTCTTGAACCACAAAAATGGTGCGAAAGTGAAATGGGAATTCCACGATGATAGCTTCTACTTCAAATCATTTGAAGACCATAAAGGTGAATGCTACAATAACTATGGTGATAAGTCAAACTCAGATATGCTCTTTTCGTATGGGTTTGTGATCCCTAATAATGAATTTGACTCCACAACGCTAACTCTTAAAATTGATGAAGCAACATTATCAAGCATGCTTTCATTCGGAATAAAGTTATCAAAAGGTGCTAGTGCTGCAGGAGTGAATTTCGAATTATCCAAAAAGTCACCACTGCCTGAAAATCTTGTCCAATTTTTTGCTTTCTTATCCCAATTGAAGAGTGAAAGGGATACATATACTTTAAGAATGCAACTTGAAGGATTATCACAGATTAGATCAATCTTAGAGTCGAAACTCAATGCCTTAAAACTATTAAAGGTTGATTCAGATAAAGTCGTCTCAGCAAAGGTTGTAAAGACTGTAAAGTCCTATATTCAATCTCAAAAATCAATTTTCCAGCTGGCAATTGAAGAATCAAACAAACTTGAAAAATCCCAGTTATCGAAATTCAAACCACTCTCGTTTAAATCTGTTATCAAAAATGACAAATCGTTCATGGAGTCAATTTCTCAAGCATTTAATGTTACTTCATATGAGCAATTGAAAGCACAGAATTTGGTTAATCAAACGGTGATGCTATGGCTCATTAGAAATTACAATAGGGACTTGTACAAAAATGAAGATTCTTTGCTGTTCCCTGATTTTGTCCATGATGCATTGCAAGACGTTAAACAATCAATCCAAATTACAAGGGAGGATGTTCAAGAGTATAAGGATTTGTATAGCTCCTTGTTCCCTAAACTAACTAAACAATCTCCACAGATTTACAATTTAGGAGATTGGAGTGCCAAGAATTTTATCATTGCTGGAACTGTCATGGATAGACTTGCCTTCACCAGAAATGCAAATGGTGAAGTCTTCCTACTTAAAAGGATAAATTTGTAAATAATAGTGTGGTGATATATAGATTATGTAATCATAATCGACGATTTGTATATATTTACTGGGTCGATCGACCACTGTAATTCCATCCCCGATTCAACATTTGTTTCTAAAAAGATAATTCTTCAAACAAGGAGTAACTTACTATCATCATTTGGATTGACTCAGAAGATAACAAAGGTATAAACTGATTTTAACAGAATGGCACCGGCAAATCCTTCTCCAAGTGCGGTCAAGACACCGACTTCTTATACTTTGTGGTCTCCTCATGACACAGTCAGAGATGTCGGAGAGACTCTTGGTATAACTGCCAATCAATTACCTGAAGAGGTTGCTAAGAATCTAGCAATGGATGTTGAATATCGTATTCATGAGATTTTAGAGCAGGCTCTGAAGTTTATGAGACATGGAAAAAGGAAAACTTTGACAGTCCAAGATATTGATAAAGCTATGGGAGTTTTAAATTTGGAACCATTGTATGGATATGATGTTTCAAGACCATTGGTTTTTAAAGAAGCTATGGTTGGTCCAGGACAAACTCTTTACTATATAGATGATGACGATGTTGAAATAGAGAAGATTGTGAACCATCCATTACCAAAAGTTCCTAGATTTACATCATTTACAGCACATTGGTTAGCTATCGAAGGTGTTCAACCAACAATACCTCAGAATCCAATTCCTTCAGATATAAAACAATTACCACCAACGCAAAGAGGTTCGATGGATAATATGCTAAGTTTAAATAATGATGATGTGGTTCTTACGACGAATCCAACAAGTGGTTTAACAACTTCAGAATCAACCTCTCAATCAACAAAGAAAGAGTTGGATGTTAAACCTTTGGTGAAGCATATGTTATCAAAAGAATTACAACTATACTTTGATAAAAGTATTGCTGCATTGCTGGATGAAAATCCAGAGAATGAGCATTTGAAAAATGCAGCTTTAGAATCTTTAGAGTTTGATCCTGGTTTACATCAATTGATTCCATATTTTATTCAATTTATAGCTGAAACAATAACGCATAAGTTGAAAAATGTGGAACTATTAACTACAATGCTAATGGCAATTTATTCATTGTTGAATAACAAATCCTTATTTTTGGATCCTTATATTCATGCCCTGATGCCATGTATTTTAACATTGTTGTTGGCTAAGAAATTGGGGCCTTCAAGTGGTACAAAGGAGGAATTATTGAGACACTTTAAAATTAGGGAATTGAGTGCATCTTTATTAGAAAGAATCATTAGTAATTATGGTTCATCGTATAATACCCTGAAACCAAGAATTACGAGAACTTTGTTGAGAGCATTTTTAAGTAATACAACCAAGAATTCAATTGGTACACAATTTGGTGCGATTAATGGTATGAAATGTCTTGGTCCAGAAGTTATTAGAATCATCATGGTTGGTAATTTGAAAAATTGGTCTGGTGTGGTTTTGGAAAACTTTAGCGATGAGAATGATGAAAATTATAAAATTTTGATTGATTGTGCTATAGATTGTTTGAATGTTTTAGTGAAGGATGGAAAATTGATCTCCAATAATAGTGCAGATGATAAAATGGAAGATATTGATACACATGCATTGGCTCCTGAAATGAAGGATAAATTGACTGGCAGAGTTGGAGAAAAGATCTCAAATGCTATTCAAAAGCAAGAAAATGTACTGGATATTTACAATGGTATATTCTTTGGTGAATTATAGCGTTTCTATGTAATAGTATATATTAGTGTGCAAAGGCAAAACTTACATCAACAGCCGGTTGTGCTTAATTGAAAGTTAACTTTCTCGTAACTCCAGAGCCAAATCTTGCCTCAACCATTTCATCATCGTCTTCTTTCTCCTCAACTCTGTTACTGTAAAATGGAGATTCTTCAGGACCTACGAAGTCACCCGGTTTGAAAGGACTTGAAGAAATTACAACCTTTCTTTGATTTAGTTTCTTCCTTGCTTCTATACTATTGATTAAAGGTGTCGGAGGAATTACCATATTACGACTCTCAACCAATGGAGTTGCAATAATGGATTGTGAAACTGATGATTTCGTATTTAAAGGTGATGATGGTATGAACTGGGTCTGTCCAACAGCAGGAGAAGCTTTATATGGTGATGATTCAATTATGATCTCACGCTTTTGCAGTCTGTCTCTATTCTTAGATGGTGACTGTTTCTGGAGTTTTTTTATTGGTGATTCTTCATCTATGATCAACTTTACATTTTCTGAATCTCTGGTATTGAGAGAATTAGTCTTGACTTTTCTTGGAGTTGCCTGAACTTCCATCCTGAATTCTGAAAGCTCGGATGCCTTACTTGGTACTCCTAGTTTTCTCTTCTTTCTACTATGAGTAAAGATTCCATCGTCGGTCTTGAGAGTTGGCTTTGTTTGTATCTCCGGCTGTTGTGAGGCAGGCTGAGATAGTGTCTGAGATGGCTGTGAGAATGATGTGGCACTAACCATGTCAAATGTTTTTTTGGAGAGATCCATGCGAGAAGAATTTAATGTTGAAGTAGAACGTTGAAGACGAGGGCCTTTAAGATCAATTGAATCTTGCAATAAGAAACTACCACTCCTTGAGGAGGTAGTGCTGTTTGACCTCCTACTCTTCTCATATGAATCCAACTTCTTTTGCGACTTTTCATTTTTGTCCTTTTGAGAAAGTGATGGTCCTCGTGATTTATTGACTAAAACTTTCAAGAGATTGTAATGCGCTTTTTGAAAAAATGGTATGACTGCACTAGTCAAAAATCCATAAGATGACGAATCTTCCCTTGGTGAAAGTTCTAGAATCGTATCCCAAACACATAAATTGTCAAATAATGCCATAATATTACTTTCTACTGTGTTGATCGTAGGTGTAAATGATGTGTACTTAAGCTTCACCTCTTCAACTTTTGAATCAGATTTTGGTTCCATCGTAGACGATATCACTGCTCCAGATATTGATGGTAAGAACTTCTTTTTTCTTCCAACCAGTCGTGGCCTTGTCCTGACAGTATTGGTTGCAAGTGTTCGAGTTTCAGTTTCTTCACTGATTTTGCCATCGGAAGGTTCACCGTTGATTTTTAAAAGCTTTAACAATTCCAATCCTAGCAAGATTTGAAGTTTTGCCTCTCTGATTTTCAACTGCAGGACCAGATCGCTCATTTGATTATGCTTATTATCCAAGGTTCCTTGTAAATCAGACAAATAGCGTCTTCTATATTCCAACTCCGTGGGATCAATCAAATTCCTATTTAAATTGTCCATGGCTTCCGATAAGCACTCGTGGTTCTTATTTCGAACATTGAAGTCAGCCATTGTATGGATAATGAATCTTTGTATTACTTGTGATGCCGATTCTGAGCCCGACTGAGTCATGATGTGAACTCTTGGTAATGCTGTCTTTGTGAAGAACTGAATTGGGGTGGTTTTTATATACAGAGCTGAAAAATACCGATCAGCAAGAAACTTAGCCGGATCTCCTATAGGATTTAGATCGCTTGGACCAGATGTTGACAGTTGTGGTGGTGTCATCGATATCTTATATTTTGTGATAGAGCTTGATTTGTGGGGTCGAGTAATTGCCAAGTCTTGTAAAGATGTTGGAAAAGTTGTAGTTGAGCAATCGCTTGCATTAAAGACGCCATTCACAGTTAAGTCAGATTCCAGCTGCTGATTATTATTGAGGGGCAAGATTAGCCATATGGGAGAATTCAAGACCGGTAACATCACACCCGTATTTGATGACGAAGTTCTATTATTCTTCACTTCCACGGAGTATCCTGAACAGGCTTCCAGTCCCATTGGTTCGGCCAATCCCTTAGCTATGGAATCCTCTGGGAGGATCTGAAAACTTCCTGTATTTCGTATCAGGGAAAAATCCATATTTGAAGCTGTCAAGAATCCAACCAGCTTAATCACCGTACCTGAAGACTTTGAACCATCTCTATAATCGTATGCGGTAAAACAGCTGCAAGGAAGTTCAAATTCTCGTACCGTATCGTCCAAGCGTCTTTGATCAGCTATTTTGTTAGCTGTAGCATAGACAGACATCTTAATTACCACTTGATCCAACAATCAACCTGGCTATTATCATCTCTTTCTAGCATAGAATACCATATCAATATATGGAGAAGCTTTCTAAACACACTTACAATCGACGCGTGAACCACTTGATCGACGCGAAAAGTCCCTTTCTCTTTTATGTCTCCTCTCTGCCCTTCACAACCACCATAGTAAAAGGGAAAAAGGATTTTGTTCTCCTTTTCCTATGTTCTGTTTAGTGAACGATAAAAGAAGTATTGCAGGATCAGAATATCATCACAGAGTTTGATATAGAGATTCAAAAGAGCCCACTTATAATCCCTTGGTATCATTTATCATTGTGTTTGTTAAATACCCGCAAAACTTTTGATTTCAATTTTTGTCTGGCACCATTCTTATCTAACAAAGGGGGAAATAGGAGGGCAAGAGGTAAATTTTACTTGTTCGGATTTATTTACCTGTCACAATTATTTCACTCTTAGTATCTTAACTTTCCCACTTAATATCTTTCATTTGGTTACAAGGTCTAAATAGTTTCAATTTTTAATCTTCTTCTGAAGTTTGCTGATCCGTTATCCTTAGTTCAATTAAGTTGGCCACAGCCGAATTACACGCCGCTATTTTTTTTCCCATTTTTTTGATCTGCTCATCTAACCTGTTATTTGTCAATTGAAAGAGGTTGAGAACTAATTTCTACTTTTTGAGCATTTCTCTATTCAATCATTTGATACCGATTGTACCTGGGTGAATTTATTTTTTTCTTTTGGTTCTTGCCCATTGTATATTTACTCACATCGGGCGATCTTACTCCATTGTATACTTTCCGTTGTTCTTAAATGGTTAATCATATGCCATCATCATCATCAACATCATTGACAAAAGTGTCCACCTTGTTACCTGCACCTCCACCTCAGGTGAACCCATGGGGAAAATTAGGAAACGATACTGATTCAACTGTGGATCAGGCAACCCGCACGACCACTTCAAAGATATCATCAAATAATTCTCAAGCATCGGAAAAATTCACCGTTGCTGTTGCTGATGCACCCCAAGTTGAAAAATCTCCAAAGATATCTGGAGGGGTTATGAATTCTAAAACGAAAAAGCTGGGTAAGGAGAAATGGGTTCCAATTGATGCCGAAATCTCAGTAGCTACCCCTTCTTCTCAGAATAACTACAAATCGAAAAATAAGAACCAAACTGGTGGAGGTAATAACAATAACAATAATAATAATAACAGAAAGAAAAATAGCACCAGTACGGGGAGTACCAAGAATGGCAACAGTACTAATGAAACCTCGAATAACTCCACAAATACAAAGTCCAATCAGAATAAAAGGAATGATAGCAGGAAGAGAACTGGTAACAGCAAGAATCAAGGTAATTGGGATGATAACTCAGAAAATCGTAAGGATAATCTATTACCAACAGAAGCGCCTGTTGTATCATCGAGCACTCCTGATATATTAAATTCACAAAAATCAACAGTATTAGAGTCTACTGATGAATCGATTCCAGAAGCGTCTAAGATGATGGATCAACTATCGTTGGGCAACGATCCCGTCAAGGAGGATATTGCTATCAGTACTTCTGATTCATTTGCTGTTGGTCCGTTCGAATCCTTGAAGGAACAAACAGAGATTGACAATGGCTATTCTTCGCCACAAGATCAAATATACCAGCAGCAGCAACATCACCAGCAACAACAACAGCCACATCAGCTTCAACCAAGACAGCAACGTGTTCATAGAGGTCGTAACAACAGTAATGGCAATAATTTCAATAATGGGAACAATTTTAATAATGGTAATAGGTTCACTAATAATAATAATAATAACGGGAATGGAAATTATGGTTATCAATTCAATTCCAGTCCGCCTGGATATTCCAACAATCTTAACAACAACGGATACAAATTCAATCGCAAAAACAGTCATAATAACAATAATAATAGCAATTACAAAGGTCAATATGGGCAATCGATTAGTCCATATGCAATGATGAATCCACCTTATTATATGCCATACTATATTCCACAAGGCGATCATCTTGGTGGAGCTCCACCTCCTCAACTGCCGTATATGATGATTCCGAATTCGGGAAGTCAAAGAGACTCTGGGTCATCAAATGGTTCACCACCGATGGACATTCCAACTCAAATTGGAGGATATAATTCAATGGGATCACCAACATTACCAATTAATCCAAAAAGTGGAGGAGGAGGAGGAGGAGGTTCATCAACATTACCATCATCGCCAAATATGCAATCACCACAACCTATATACATAGATCCAAATATGTATTTTAATCCATATGGAGGAGGACAAACACCAAAACAATATTTACATGCACCATCAACTGGTGGTTCATCATTCCAAGAATCAAATTTACCAAGTTCATTACCATCATTACCACCTCTTTTACCTTTACAACAACAACAACATCAATTATATTATCAATCACCTCCAATGTATTCTCCTCCTCAAATGATTCAACCACAATTTGATGAGAAACCTGATAAATTAGCTGGACAAATTGGGTACTACTTTTCAATTGAGAATTTACTTAAGGATTTATATCTGAGAAAACATATGAATGGTGAAGGTTATGTTCCAGTTTTATTTATATCTAATTTTTCAAGGGTTAAAGCAATTTCTGAAGGAGATTATTCAGCAATTTTACAATCTTTAAAGAAATTACCAATTTTACAAGCCAGTGGATCTGGTAAGAATAAGATGGTTAGATTAAAGGATGATTGGCAAAGATGGGTTTTGCCAGTTGATCAAAGAGATGAAAGTGTTGTTAACTAACAATTTATTGTTCCATTTTAAAGTTTGTCATTGCTCAACGAGAAGTATTTTTTTTCTTTTACTATTTTTTTTTTAATTTATTTTCCTTAAAAATTTGTCGCATATACCCTTTTTTCGAATGTTTAATATATATATATATATATAAAACCATATTTATAATAAATAAAATGTTTTTTTAAAAGATTCTCTTTTCAAAGAATCTTAGCGTTGAGAATCTTTGTTGAATGAATTTCTTAAATTCCAGAGATCTAACGAGGACAAGTTTTTCGTTGTCCAATTCTTTCCCACAAAGTTTCAAATTATCATCATCATCCAAACTATTTGTGAACAATAATTGTCTTTGTAAACTATCTCTAAAGTCATCCAAACTTGCCTCAAGTATCAGCTTTTCATCAAATGAGTAGCCTAATCTATTGAACAATTCGAAACTTTTCGAATTAACCAAGATTTGTAAATTTAACAGTGATATTTCATCTTTGATTGAATTTTTCTTGAATTTTAAAAATTCCTGATTTCGTCCGTAGTTTAATTCATCTTGCGTGAAGCATAACTGATCCAGTTTTTCAAAAATTGAAGCAAATTGATCGATTCTTAAGAACTGATCAAACTTGAAGATTTCAGTGAATAGTCTCCTGAACTGTTTGAGATTTAAATCAAACAATTTCTGAAACTCCAAGAGCATCAAATTTTTAAAACAGTTACTGGAGACTGAACCGGAACTAAATCTAAACATGTGTCTGACGTTGGCAAGCTCTTTAATCACATCGATTGTAGACTCTTTGAATTTCAAAAGCGGTAATGAATATGAGCTATAAGTTAATGAATCCAGAAGATGTATGGTGAAGTTGTAGATTGTCTTTAGTCTCACTTCATATGGAGTAAGCTCATCTTTCGCTTTACCGGTGCTCAAGCTGAAAGTTGCAGCTGATAGCTGTTTCCCCGAGAGATTCAAGGATCTACTTCTAGTTTCTGTTCTTGCCACAACCATTATCTGCTGGCTTGATCCAACACTATAGAATAATATACTATAATATACTACTCTAATGTAGAGGAATGTATGTTATAGGAGGTTGATGGTTAATTTCCGATACGATCAGCTACTTGAGCAGAAGAGTCACCCACCGGGCCGGGTCAGCGGTGTACGGATGTGCATCTAGGCGGGACGTAAATTTTTCAGACTTTCCATTCGATTGGCTTCAACTAGGAAGATGGTTTAGTTAAAAGGGTCATTGGGTAGAAGGTAGCAGGTAGTAGGGAGCTGGTTAACTATGTCAAAGAGTCAGCAGCAGCAGGTGAAGAAGCCAGATCCTTTCAAGTCTTTCATAGCAGGTGGTGTGGCCGGTGCCGTGGAAGGGGTGGTCACCTATCCATTTGAGTTTGCAAAGACGAGACTACAGTTGGTTGATAAATCTGCCAAAATGTCTCGTAATCCATTGGTTTTAATTTATACAGTTGCCAGAACACAAGGTGTTTCATCATTATATGTGGGATGTCCTGCATTTGTGGTTGGAAATACTCTAAAAGCGTCGGTTAGATTCCTTGGATTTGATTACATTAAAAAGCTTTTATCCGATAAAGATGGTAAATTAAGCGGTCCAAGGGGTGTAATTGCAGGTTTAGGAGCTGGGTTACTAGAATCTGTACTTGCAGTTACACCTGCAGAAGCAATCAAAACTGCAAAAATTGATGATAAGCAATCTTTAAAACCAAAATATCAATCAAGTATGGGTACTTTCAAATTAATTAAGGATCTTGGTCTTAAAGGTCTATATGCGGGTTTATTACCAGTTGCAATGAGACAAGGTGCAAATTCAGCAGTGCGATTGGGATCTTATAATTCAATCAAAGGCTTCTTGCAAAGGGCAAGTGGTGCAAATCCAAATGAACCATTAAGTTCAAAAATGACTTTTGCTTTAGGTGCATTTGCTGGTGTTGTTACAGTTTATTCAACAATGCCAATTGATACAGTTAAAACAAGAATGCAATCTCTAGGTGGTGATAAATTGTATCGTAGTACTCTTCATTGTTTTATCAAAATCTTTAAAGATGAAGGGTTGATGACTTTTTGGAAAGGTGCTACTCCAAGATTGGGTAGATTGATTTTAAGTGGTGGTATTGTCTTTACAATTTATGAAAAAATGATTGTAATCTTAGGATGATTTGTTGATTAGTTTAATTGCATATACGAAAAAGAAAAAGAAAAAGAAAATTAAAAAAAACAGACCGATTAAATTTAAAATAAAAAAGAAGTAAATACATAACCAACAAAATGACAAAAAATAAAGTAAAAAATAAACAGAATAAACCAATAATCTAAAAAATGATAAAATAATTAATAACTTACAACGCAAAAGAAAAATTACATCCATTTAAACTTCTTCAACTGTCGAATTCAAACCTTGAGACCCATTATTACCACCACCTGATGGATTGATGATTGCTCTTTCCATTCTTTTAGCTTTAAAGAAATCAACAGCTGCTTTTAAAATCATAAATACACCAATTGCAATTAAACCATATGCGAAAAAGGGACTATCACTCCAATATGAATTAGAAGAATCTGAATCTGTAGTATGACCATTACTAATGGGAGTATCCGTTGATGATAATATTGGAGGTATATTTGATGAAAATCCATCAACTGAACCAGATAATGAATTTCCTTTTGTAACATCGATTGAATTAGGATCATTTGGTTCGAATTTCTCTTCTGAACTATCAGGTATCGATCCATAAACCAAAGGAACAGATGACCAACCAAAACTAATTAATGTAACTCCTAAACCTGCTTGAGATCCATTCTTTGCAGCATGCGAAGTATGCAATAAATAAGTAATTACAAATCCAACAAATTGAAACGATGCACTAACCATCATATTCCAAATGAAATTGACAATATTACCAACGGGCAATCCATCAACAAATATCTCATCATCATAACCAGCCATTATAGTAGCTTCCCAATATGGTGGAGTTGGATCTTGTGATGCTTCTTCATATGTTGGTAAATGTGCATTTAACGAATCTTGAGGATTTGAATTTGCAGTTGATGGTTTAGCAGCTAAATTACTGAAAACTCCATCGTTACCCCATCCCATAGCAGGACGATTGCTATTAACAATTGGTGAATTACCAACCGTCCCACCACCACCAGTTTGAATATTCCCTGATGTTGTTTGCCCCTGGGGATTCAAACTTCTATATCTGTTATTCTTATTGAAGAATGAAAGCAAAGGTGCATTTAGAATAGTATATATCAATTCATTTTTGATTCTCCTAAAAGAGCTTTCTAAATTCAAGCTTCTTAGTAAATCACTTGAACTACCACCTTCTTCTCCTTCCACTTGTTGTTGTGGCTGTATCAATGACGGCTGTGATGGGTGATCACCAGTGATTATCGTCTCGTTGTTAGTCTCATCCTGTATTTGGAACCCCGTACCATCATCGTTATCATTATCGCTATCAATATGCCCCCGCTGGTTCAGTAATCGACTATCGCTGTTATCATCCAAGTCATTCAACTCTATTCCGATACGACTTGTGTCGTCATTGGTATTCAGCTATAACACGCCCGTTAGTAATCTAATTCTACATGTCAAAAACCCTCAAACGTTTCTTATATTTACTTACCCTTGAATATTCAGACATAGTTTCGAGACTGATTTCAGTTATGAATGATACAGGTTATACAATTTATACAAATAACAAACTCCTCTTTAACTAACTAATTAACTAACTAATTAACCAAAAACAGCTCAGCCGAAATCCTCAAAAAGGCAAATTGGGAAATCGACCCCATTTGAGTCGATAGACTTATTTGAGCCTTATTTTGACAATAAACGAATTTGCATCAACTAAGGAGTAACTCACTCTTGAGTTACCCAGGACCAGAATGTCGTTGTTGTTCTGTGATGATAGCTTCAATCTTTGCTCAGACTCATGCTGTTGTTGTTTCAGCTTTTCATTCAATCTATAGTCATTCAATGCCTCCAATTGATCCTTTGGAATTTCAACTTGTAATGGAGTATCGATAAATCCATCAATTGAAGGACCAATATCAACACCACCTGGTAAAATACTTGATGGAATAGGAGTACGGAAAGTTTTTGGTAGATCATGTAAATCAGGCAAAACAACACCACCTCTTCTACCAACCCTTGTTTGACCTCTTTTTTTTCTTCTTGATTCTCTTTCTCTTTCTTTTGTCAATTTTTCAATTGTATCAAATGAAATCTCTTGTAATGTTGGTGTATAATCGGATAATAAATATCTTGGACGTATGATACCATTAATATCCAATGAAGGTCTAATAAATTCTTTTAAATCTTCTCCAGTAACTAAGGTATCATCAAATTTATAACCAATTAAATATAATGATTTAATATAAATTTGACATTGTTCTCTAATTGAATGAGAAATTGCTGTTAAGAATTCTCCAGGTAATGACATTTCATTACATAAAACAATAGCAAATTCTTCTGGATCATTTTCTAAATTTGCTAAATCCCAGTCAAATCTATCAATTAATTGATTATTACCAATTGTTATATCCAAAATAATTGGAAATCTTAAATCTGTTATTTTTGAATTGGATTTTGGATAAACCATTGGATGATAATCATTAATTTGTTCATTAATACTTGATAAAATCTTCTCATGATTTATCACTTGATTATTTTTGGAAAATCTATAATCTTCCATTAAAATTTCAACAAATTCTTTCAATTCAATTGAACATTCATTCAAATTCCAAAGAAATGTATCATTCAATTTAAATGAATCTCTATCAATATCAAATTCCAATCTAATTGGAATTAATTCATCATTTTTTTTTGATTGTTTTTGTAAGCTATTTGAATTAATATAAGAATAATTTAATTTTGAATGTTTTTTACGATCCTTTGGTAAAATTAATCTTGGTTTACCAATTGTTAATCCATTACCATAACCTGAATATCCATCACCCCAAATTGAACTATTTGGTAATTTAACTGTATTATTATTGGTTTCAATCATTTGAATCGATTTCAATCTTGAATCTCTAACAGTTTGATAATATTTTAAATCATTAATTAATCTTTCAATTAAATCTGCATCTGAAGGTCTTTTCATTTCTTGATTCATCTTTTGATCAAATGAAAATGTTCTATCAATCATTTGTTCATAAATTAATGTTGATGTTGGTACTTTTTTACCTTCTTTTTCAAAATATTTGGACCATTGTTTTAAATCTGTTAGTGTTTCAGGAGGTGGAATTTGAGGTGGTAATTGAGGAGCTGGTTGATGTTGTTGCTGTTGTTGCTGTTGCTGTTGCTGTTGCTGTTGCTGTTGCTGTTGCTGTTGCTGTTGCTGTTGCTGTTGGAGGTGGTGTTGTTGTTGTTGAATTGGTACCTGTTGTTGTGGAAATTGCATTGGTAAGCCCATTGGAACTTGAGATGTGATTGGAGTTCCAACCATTGGTTGTTGTAACGGTAATTGTTGTTGAGGTGATTCCATAATTGGAGTTGGAGGAGCCAAAGGATCTTTCACAGAACTTCTCTTTCTTAGTTTTTTACCTTGTTGAACAGCCGTTGAAGCTCTTCTTTGTTGTGGTAATTTGGCCTTTGGATTTCCAGCAACTGGCAGTGGAGGAACTTGTTGTTGTTGTTGTTGTTGTGAGGAAGGTGGTGGACCCATCATTTGTTGTTGTTGAGGTAATGGGATCTGCTGATGAATCATCTGCGGAGGAGGTGCTCTTTGCTGCTTCTGTTGTTGCTGTTGTGGAACCTGTTGTTGTTGTTGTTGTTGTTGAACTTGTTGCTGCTGCTGTTGTTGTTGTTGTTGTTGCAGTTTTTGTTGGTGCTGTTGCTGTTGTAGAGCGGCCTTTCTCTGTTGCTCATACTGATGTAGGAACTGTTGAAGTTGAGGGTTCTTCATGATCAATGCACTTCTCTGTTGTGGATCCATTCTCATTAACCCTTGGATTATTTGTTGAGGGGTCATTTGAGGTGGTGGATTATTGGAACTGTTTCCCTGTTGTTGTTGTTGTTGTTGCTGGTCTGAACTTCCACCAACACCGCTGGCACCTGTGCCCTGTTGCTGTCCGTTGAACATTGCTGAGTTTATCCTATTACTGTTAGATATATTGATTAAGAAGGGAGAAAGAAAGAGGGAAACATTACTACACAAGCAAAATTATATAAACTGTCCTTTCTTGTCTCCTAAGACCTGTAGTCACCATTAATGGTTACATAATCATGGGTGAGGTCACATGTCCAGAAGTCACATGACCCGTCACCATCGGTACCTAGATCTATTGAGATCTCAAGATCTTCAAATTCCAATATTTCAGAAGCTCTTTCTTCATCAACCAATTCTGGTTCACCATTGATTAATAATTTTAATTCTTTTGAACCATCTGTTGGTATGAATGAAACATTTGTTTTTGAAGGATTAACTTCAACACCAGAATAACCAATTGCACATAAGATTCTACCCCAATTTGCATCTTTACCAAACATTGCAGTTTTAAATAATGCAGAATTTGAAATTGAATTAGCAACAATCTTAGCATCATTATCACTTAATGCATTTTTGACTCTTAATGTGATGAATTTAGTTGCACCTTCACCATCTCTAACTACTAATTGAGCCAATTGTTGAGAGAAATTAATAAATTCTTGTTGAATTAAATTATAATTTGATGAAGATTCATCAATTAATTCACCACCTGCTGAACCATTAGCCAATGCTAAGATTGTATCATTTGTTGACATATCACCATCAACAGAGATACAATTGAATGATTTATCAACAGATGTAGATAATAGTTTTTGTAAAGTTTTTGGATCAATTGGTAGATCAGTAACTAAAAATCCTAATAAAGTTGCCATATTTGGACAAATCATTCCCGCACCTTTTGATAAACCTGCAATTGAATAATTAATTCCATTTAATTCTATTTTTTTGGAAATTAATTTAGGAAAAGTATCTGTTGTCATTATACCTTTTGCACAATTTAACCAATCTTGATGTGATGAACCAAGTTTATCATTACTTTTAATTAAATTTGTTATACCAGGTAAGATTTTATCCATTTTTAAACGTTGACCAATGACACCTGTTGACATGATCAAAGTTGATGGGATTGAAGATTGATTGATATTTAATTCTTTATCAACATGGTCGATTATTTTATATGCATCTTTTAAACCTCCTTCACCAGTGACTGCATTTGCACAACCTGAATTAATAACAATGGAATTTATGTTTGATCCCTGGTTTAAAGTTAGGATTTCTTTGGATGCAATAACAGGAGCAGCTTTGAATTTGTTAGTTGTGAAAACAGCAGCTGCAGAAGATGGGATTTCAGAGACTAAAATTGAAAGATCCAATTTATTATCTTTTTTAACACCTGAAGAGATGGCACCAACTTTGTAACCTTGTGGATAATAACCGGTTGATGGGATGAATCTTGTCTTGTCAGACTTGACCAAACTAGTTGAGAATCTTCTAATTGCAAGCATGTTTAGTTGATTGAAACGAAATGATAAAGATGACTGAATGATTAAAGTATTAGCTAATATTTTTAAACCTGAAAAGTTTTTAATATCAAGATGATATGCGCGCGCTTAATGATTGGGAGATTCCCTGATTGGGATTTGACGCTCTCTGTCATTAGTGGGTGAATATGAGATTATGAGTAATTAAATCCACCGCCGACAACATCCATACACCACATCGCAACCCCCCAAAAAAAACCGTTTATTTACCTGTACACTACCCGGGACCGATTAGCTAACAACAACCTAAATTTTTCTCTTGTTTGTCCGTTAAGTGAGTGAGTGAGTAAATGGGTAAGTAAAGTGAGTGTCTCTGCACAAAAATATTTATTATTATTTATTATTCATTTACGACATTATACATAATAGCTATTCTAACCACACACTAATTTTGCTAAATTTCAGTAGTGTATTTCTTATAACCCAAATTTTAGTTATTTATTTGTTCAATATTTATATATACACACACATACATACATATACTTAGATACTTGGGAAGTCTCACTCTTACTGATTATTGCTCTCTTATCTTCATAGTATTTCGGGTCCACTCTATACATATACACACACTCACTCAGTTTTTCAACCATTATGGACTATAGAGGAATTGGGGTAGTTGAAGCAGCAACTCCAGCCGGAGATGGATCAGGGGAAGGATCTTCAAATTATCAAATGAGTGATATCTCGCTACCGATGGACTCCACCCACAACACACCAATACCCATTACATATACCAATAATCTCGGAGTTGAACGAGATAATAATAACTCTCACAAAGAATATTTATCAATTCAAGAACAATATGAAAGACAACAGATAGACTATAACAACAAAAATAATAACATTAATAATAATAATAATAATAATATACAATCAAATGATTTGGCACTAATTCAATCCAGATTACCTTCCAAGACAACCAAAGGTAAATATTCTCTAAAAGATTTTCAGGTTATTCGTACATTAGGTACTGGATCTTTTGGTAGGGTTCATCTTGTAAGATCAATTCACAATGGTAGATTCTATGCAATGAAAGTTTTTAGAAAGAGACAAGTTGTCAAGGCAAAACAAATTGAACATACAAATGATGAACGTAGGATCTTATCCGTTTTACAACATCCTTTTATAACTAGAATGTGGGGAACTTTCCAAGATTGTAAGTCAGTTTTCATGATAATGGATTATATTGAAGGTGGTGAATTATTCAGTTTACTTAGAAAATCAAAAACTTTCCCAAATCAAGTTGCAAAATTTTATGCAGCTGAAGTTTTATTATCATTGGAATATTTACATTCTAAAAATATCATTTATAGAGATTTAAAACCAGAGAATATTTTATTGGCAAGATCGGGTCATATCAAACTTGCTGATTTTGGTTTTGCAAAAGAAGTTGAAACCAAGACTTATACATTATGTGGTACACCTGATTATATCGCACCTGAAGTTATTGCTGTTCAACCATATAATAAATCGGTTGATTATTGGTCTTTTGGTATCTTAATTTATGAAATGTTATCGGGTACAACACCCTTTTATGATCCTTCACCAATTAAAACCTATGAAAATATAACAAAATGTGATTTAAATTTCCCAAATTTCTTTCAACTGGATGCAATTTCAATTTTAAATGGTTTAATTACAAAAGATGTTACTTTTAGATTAGGTAATTTACAAGATGGTATAAAAGGTATTAAAGATCATTGTTGGTTTAAAGAAGTTATTTGGGAAAATCTGTTGCAAGGTAATATTGAAACTCCTTATGAACCAAATATTCCAAGTGGTGTTGGTGATTCTTCACAATTTGAACTATATCCTGAAGATAATTATGATTATGGAATTGGTAGTATCTCTGATGAATTTGGCTATTTATTCCCTGATTTTTAACTCAATTTTTAATAATTATTTGAATATAAAATATTTTAATTCTTCATTAATTATTGAATCACTATTTTCTTTTGTTAATAGTAATTCAATAGATGTAATGAATCTATCATGATGAATCTTATCATTGGTTGATAATTTCAACTGATTCGAAATCCCACAAAGTTGATGAAGCTTTAAATTTGATGAATAAATAGTTGGATTATCCAAAATTTTTACAATTATCTTCTGATATTTTGATAAATCATCAGTGATTTCCAAATCACATAAGAATCGTCGAATGTCAAACCTTGTTGGATCCGATTCCCAATAGACATAAGCTAATCTAACATCTTGTAATTCAAGTACAATTCTAGAAGTTTCAATCTCTCCTTTAACTTGAATCAATAATCTTATAAGATTCTTTAAATCGTATCCCTTTTGATACCCCCATTTTTTCGTCTTTATTAATTCAAGCCATTCATCAAGATTCTTATCCAAGATCATCATTGATATTATATCCCCTCGCAGAATCTTAAACCTTGAACTCAACGCAAGATTTAATCTTGCCCTTGATATTGGATCTAATGAAATTCCCAAACCTTGAAATTTCATCTGTAATTTAATCAATCTTTCAAGATCGAATTTCATAATCAATGAAACCAGGATCCTGAGGTCAAGTTCATTTGTGAATATTAAATGATCCAAAATTATAACTAATCCTTCTTGATCATGACATCGCTTAATCAACTTTAATTTATCTGTGATATTCATATCCAATAACTGATTAATAAATTCAATCTTTGGAGATTCATGACTTATGTTATTCAAGATATACTCCAATTTATTTCGTATCTGAACATGTTGAATCTCATAATTCTCAACAGTTTTCTCCAATTTTATAACTTTTAAATTAATCTCCTTATCCATATCTTTACCAGGCTCTTCTAAAATATTCATTATATCCGCTGATGATGATGATGATGGAACACTAGGTGTTGTTGTTGTTGTTGTTGTACCCTGAATTCGATTCCCAAGGGCTCGTATCCCATCCAGTATCTGTCTCTTTGATTCCGAAAGTCTAACCACCGTTCGAATCATCCTGTTGGTTGTTGATATCCCATAAGGAATTAACACTTACTACTGTATTACCTTTGTCTTAATGATTGCTTTAGAGTTGAGCCAATATGGAAAATAGACTGTGTGAGACGATCGACGTGTGAAACTCTACAATTAAGGCATTAAAGTGTAGTTTTGTATAATAAATAAGTAATAATAAATAAATATAATAAATAGTAATAAATAGAGGGATTATTTTGGAGTTGCAAAGATTCTAACTGGGTATTCATCACTGAACATACCATGTTCACTCTCTTCCAATATCTTCAATTTGAATTTCTTGTTCAAATTTGGAGCAACAATTGGTTCTCCATTAAAACCTAATAATTCCCCATTGATGATCTTTTTATCTATTGAGCTTAGGACATCAGTCAATTTGATTTCTCCATCATTGACAACAGTTAGTTGTTTAACACCTTCTTCTCCTTTCAATAATCTTGGATTCTTTAAATTACCAAGCTGTAACAATCCGCCAATTTTCGCTTGTGAAAAAGTCGAAGTCTTAGGACTGTTTCTTCTGTTGTCCCTTTCGAAATAATGATTCTTAACAATATCTGCACTAGGGAATGTTCTTGGATCCTTATAAACTAAGGTCGATGATGAAGGTGCTGGGACTCTATAGTATGGAACATATGGATTACCAGATGATCTATTAGGAACCAAGGTCAATGTCTTTCTTAGAAATTCCCAAACCCCTTTGGATCCAGTTGTGTATTTCTTCCAAACCGGTTGTGGTAATCCACCAGACATTCTCCTGTTGTTGATGTTGTTATACCTTTGGAGTGTTGTTGTTTAATGATAGAGTAAGAGCATATCTGATGTACTTCTTACTCACTTATGTGAGGGGTAAAAGCACAAAATTACCATTTGCAGAAGGAAGGTGTACGGATGTGTTATTTATGTTTGTGGTGTAGAGATGTGAGGATACCCCCCCCCCTTTTGACTGATTCAAAAAGATAGTGTGTGTTATTAGCTCACTGGTTAAGCTGGTATAGTGTGACATACGTACGTATATATGCCAATTACAATTTACCACAAGGCACAATGTCTGAATTAACCAGAAGGAGAATACTAAGAAGCAGCAGGAAATTGAGAAGTGATAATCAACTGCAAAGGTTCGATTCGCTTGGTTATGAATTCATAGATTCCGGTGATGAAGATGAGGAAAGAGGCAATCACTTGAACTTCAATGAGGAAGGATCGGAATACTCGGATGACGATGATGGTAGTGACAGCGATGATACATTTGGAGAAGAGGAGGTTCCTCAGGTTGATATTCAAGAGATTCTGGAAATGGCCAATGATATCTTTCTAAGAAATGGAGAACCATTATCTTCAACTATTAGAATCAGATACGGATCCCACGAAGAAATTCTCAACGATGAAAATTCACGAAATAATTCAACTACAACAACAGCTAATACCACAGCACTAAATGATAATGCTAGGGACGATAGACCATTTTGGTTGAAATTGGCAGATTCTATCACATTAACCCTTTTCCCAATAATATTGATCCAGGCAATGAAGAATTTGATGAGTGTATCTTCAATCTCTTTTGATCTCTTACAAGATACTTTGGATTTCCTTGACTTTGTCGATTTCATGAATTCTGGTCTATTAAACCCATCAAAGGAGAATAAAACTACTACATCTTCAATAATTAGTACATTGATTGGCATGGTGACCAATCCATTATCCGCATCCTCCTCCTCCTCCTCCTCATCATCATCATCAACATCTTCATCTTCATCTCCAGCATCACAGATTCAGATTTCCTCAATCCCTCATAAGCTATATGCAAAGTCTCTGGTTATGAAATTTGGTGAGATCATCTTTAATGAATTCCCTGGTTGGAATGACAAACTGAAGATTGCTCTAACGTTGACCATTTTTTATCTCTATGCCGCAATCTTCTCCTTGTTTATGATCTTTGCAATGGGATTCCTTTCCATCTGTTTGACCTGCTGTCTCTGGAAACGCTGGAACGTACTCCAGAAGTTTGTGTATGGTGTCTTCAAGAACGGTGAAAATTGCATATGAGAGGAGCACAGAAGGCGGTGCTGGCTGGCGGGCTGGGTCGTTCACGCTCTCACCCACCATGTTTGAAGGAGACAGACAAGTGGTAGTTAGTACTAAGTAGTCTATAGCAGTAGTAATATGATATCATGATAATTGGGTAGTTTCATACTGTAACGTGTGTTCTTATATATAATTGATCGAGGAAACAATGCCACCAAAGAGAAGCAAGAAGGTGATGGAGAATGAATCCGAGTTGGGTTCACCTTCTTCAATCGTGCCTGATTCAGAGACTCCTTCAAAGAGAGCTACTCCGGATCCAACGTCCTTGGGTAATACAGTCTCTGGAGCTCAATCAAAAGTGCCAGCTGCTGTTTTACAAAGACGTAGGGAAGGTAGAATCAGGGCAATGGAAAAATTGCAGAGTAAATTGGATGAATTGGGAATTAAGAGAACAGAGCAAGAAAACAATTTGAAATTTAGTTCGATTCCAGTGATTCAATTAATCAACCAAAAGAATTATTTCACCGATTATTTGAAAAAAGACGAGCAAATTGGATTGATTAGAGATATTAAGGATAGAATAATTGATCAGAAGAATTCAAATCAATTGAAAAAATCAAAGATTGATAATAACAATCTCAAAAATCAGGATATTATATCAAAATTGAAAAATAGCAATGGAAATTTTGATAGTTCAGATTTGGAAGATGGTGATGATGATGATGAATTGGATGGTGATGCTGATCTTGATGATAATGAGAAAAATAGTCTTGGTTCAAAGACTTTTATAATCCATCCAGGATCTTCAAATATTAGAATTGGTTTATCAACAGATGTTGATCCATTGGTTATACCAAATTTAATTGCATATAAATCAACAACAACTCAAAATCCTTATAATAAAGTTATAAATCCTTCAAGAATTTTGGATGAAAGTTCGGAAGATTTTAAAATTCAAGATTCAAATTATTTAAAATTTAAAAAAATTATAACTGGAAATTTCAAAGAAAGAATGAAATATTATAAGAGAAGAATTTTACCAAATTCAAATGAAACTTGTTTTAACTATAATAAAAAAGTTGAGCCTGAAAGAATTCAAGATCATGATGATTTACATAAAATTGAGTTTTTGAATGATGATGAAGTTAAGGATAAAATTCTAATTGGAGATGATGTTCTAAAATTATCCAAAACTTCAAATTGGATTGTTAGATCACCATTTTTAAATGGTAAATTCAATGATAAAGATATTAATTATAATTCATCGATGGAAATAATTGGTGATGTTGAAAATCTATTAAATGGTATCTTTCAAAAATATTTCTCATTATCAAATAAGAAACAATTTTCAAACTATAATTGTATTTTAATAATACCAAATTTATTTGATAAATCATATGTTGAAAGTATGATTTCAATCTTACTTAAATCAATTGGATTTGGATTCATTACAATCATTCAAGAATCATTATGTGCAACTTTTGGATCTGGTACAAGTTCAGGATGTGTTGTTGATATTGGTGCAAATTCAACAAAAATTTGTTGTTTGGAAGATGGAATGATTTTGCCAAATTCTCAAATTGAATTAAATTATGGTGGTAATGATATAACCAATTTTTTCATCAAGAATTTAATATCTCAACAATTCCCATATAGAAATATTAATTCAAATGATTTTCAAGATTGGTCAATGTTAAATGAATTAAAAGAACGTACAATAACTTTTAATGATGCAAATGTTGCAATTCAATTATTTAAATTCATCAAGAGGAAACCTAATCAATTGAGTGAAAAGTTTGAATTTAAATGTTTCGATGAAGTTATGATTTCTCCAATGGGATTATTTTATCCTGAAGTATTCAAAGAATCAATCAATAATGATGAAATTAGTGACGATCCAAGATTAAATTTAATTAGATTAGGTAAATTGGATTCAAATAAAAAAATCAGTAATGATGGATTAATAAGTACTGGAATTCAAGAAAATTCAGCAGATTCATTGGTACAAAATTTCGAAATTGAAAAAAAATTAATAACAGAAATGGATATGATGGAAGTAATTAATTACTTGATTCTTGATCCGCCTAAATTAGGAGGCCCAGAAAATAATAATGAAGATGCATTGAATGATTTAGCTGAGAATGAACTAAATTCATCATCTACCACCACAACAACAACAACAACAAAAACAAACAAAACTACTTATCTTTCCAAAAAATCAATTGATGATAACAATAATAAATCAACTAAGAATGGTAATGCCGATGATTTAAGATTAAATATGACACCTTTGGATAAGGCCATTATTGAGTCAATCACCTATTCATCATTTACAGACCAACAAAGACTTGAAAAATTATATTCGAATATCTTGATTGTGGGTGGAAGTTCAAAGATTGACGGTTTGGAAGGTATTTTAATTGATAGATTACATCTGAACAGAAGTTCATTACTGGCATCCAATAAATTGGCCGAATGTTCCAAGATGATTGCGAAATGGAAGTCGGAATTTGATAAACAGCAACAACAGCAAGCATCAAATGAAGATACCACTGCTGGGGAAACTCAACCACAACAGCCAACAACTTTCAAATTGGATAGAGATAAACTATTTGAAATCAATGAACTTATACAATCATCACAAGTTACATCGATTGAGATTCTCTCGAATTCCAAAGACATCGATCCTGCAGTTCTTGTCTGGAAAGGTGGATCCGTTTACTCAAGATTAAAGGTCTCTGAAGAGCTCTGGGTTAGTGAAAAGTACTGGGACATACTTGGTAGCAGGACACTTGCATACTCAAGTCTATTCCAATACTAGTAGTGTGCGTCTATCGACTCGTAGATGTGGGTCTCCCCCGGAGTTTTTATCTGACATGAGGCATCCGTACACCGGGTATCCTCCTGCATGGCATCACTGTTTTCCGGACTGGTTGAGCGGAGCAGTCAATCACACACTAGTACAAATACGTCTTGGTTTAATCAATGGACAGATCTTTCTTCTTGTTTGTTACTTGTTGTTTTTTCGTCCGTTATTTACATAAGGAGGAATTATTCAAGGCATACATATATATCTATATATATATAGGTATTTCCATTTGCGAGAAAAACACACACCCCGCCAATCGAGTCAATTCAAAATTTCTATTATTATTTTTTTTAGAAATTTCCCCTCTTCCCCCTTTTTTATAATACTTTTTAGAGATCAGATAAATAATCATGTTTAGAAGAGCTTTTTCAACCTCTAGATCTGCTAGAAACTATTCCGATACAATCAAGAATTTGGCAATCAATGAGAATACCAAGGTGATTTATCAAGGTTTTACTGGTAAACAGGCCACTTTCCATGCGGAACAAGCATTGGAATATGGTACTCAGGTTGTTGGTGGTACAAATCCAAAAAAAGCAGGTCAAACACATTTAGGTAAGCCTGTCTTTGCCACTGTTGCAGAAGCAATGAAAGAAGTGGGTGCTACAGCTACTGGTATATTTGTTCCACCTCCAATTGCCGCTGCTGCAATCATGGAAGCAATTGAAGCTGAAATTCCATTGGCTGTTGCAATTACAGAAGGTATTCCTCAAAGTGATATGATTAGAGTTGCTCAAATGTTAAAGACTCAATCAAAGACTAGATTAGTTGGTCCAAATTGTCCTGGTATTATTGCACCTGGTAAATGTAAGATTGGTATCATGCCACAAAGTATTCATTCTCCAGGTAGAATTGGTATTGTTTCAAAATCTGGTACTTTAACTTATGAAGCTGTTAATCAAACTACAAAAGTTGGATTAGGTCAATCATTGGTCATTGGTATTGGTGGAGATCCTTCTCCAGGTACAAACTTTATCGATGCTTTAACATTATTCTTGGAAGATGATTTAACAGAAGGTATTATCTTAATTGGTGAAATTGGTGGTGAAGCAGAAGAAGATGCTGCTGAATTTTTAAAGGCTTATAATGAAACAAGAGCAGTTCCAAAACCTGTTGTTTCATTCATTGCTGGTGTTACCGCTCCTCCAGGTAGAAGAATGGGTCATGCTGGTGCTTTGATCTCTGGTGGTAAAGGTACTGCACAATCTAAAATTGATGCTCTAAATGCAGCAAATGTTGAAGTTGTTCCTTCACCTGGTAGATTAGGTCAAGCATTATACAACAAATTCGTTGAAAGAAACTTGTTGTAAGAACATTTTTTTTAAATACTGAAAGAAAAGATCAAAAAAAAAATTTAAAAAAAAAAGGAAAAGAATATTAACAAAAAAAATATTAAACTATTTAATGATAATGCCCATTATTTATCAATGTCATCTATGTTGTTGTGAATCCAAACATAGTTGTTCTATATGCTCCTAACTTTTATTTTTTTTTTCATATTTATATATATTGCCTCTTTTACTATGATTATTATGCTTTCTTATTTATCCACATTTCTGTTCTTTGTTAAAAAAAAATTAACATATCTCTATAACATCCCTCTGTGTGCTTCCATTTGCCCATTCACTCCACCAAGAGATGATGGGAAATTCCAGCCGTTCCAAAAGCATGGAAAAAAATCAACTGATCCATGTGTCAGATTGATCATCCATTCATTCCCCCTGTGTTTCAATCAATTGATCATTTGCCAATCTACAATTTTTCACCCTTTTCAAAGGTTTCCTTCGGGTAAAGGCTTGGGATCAAGTTAAGCAGAAATGACTTTTCACAAATCTCCGAGATATGCGATTACGTAAGGGGTGAGTGCGTGTGTGTTATCGGAGAGATCGGACCGGGGATCTTGAGAAACCCCGGGAATATCCGTTTACCGGATATCAAAAGAGCTAAAATGTGTGTAAGGTGATTAATTATTAACTAACTGGCTATATATAGAGAGATGGATTGATTGATTGATTGTTTGTTTGGGGTTCAAACTACTTAAGTTGTTCTGTTGCAGTTCTCCAACTTCCATTTGAGTAATCCTAATTCATTATGCAATTCACAAAGCTTGACTAAATTCTCTTTGTTTGTTTGCTTCGTCAGTGATTCATTATATAATTTATAGTAAATTTTGTACGAATTTTGAAATTTTTTAACGTATTCTTCAATTTGAGAATTTGTAAGACCCATTGATTTTGGACCTTTTGGGATCGTTGTTTGAGTTGATGATGATGATGATTCTATTGATTTTGTTTTTTGCTTTTTTGGTATTTGGTGATCTTCAAGTTCTGGTGAGCTTGGAGGTGATGGTTTATCATCCATGTTTGGATCTGCTTTGGACATTGTAGATTCGTTTGACTCGGTGGATGTATCAGAAGACGTTCTCTTTCTATTACGTGATATCTTAACCAGTGTCTTATCATCATCCGAAGATGATACCGAGCCTGCATCTGGTGATGATGATGAGTTGGATACAGCGGATGGAGATTCAATAGGTTTATTATTCTTTTCATCAACTGTCTTATCCGTAGTCTTCTTACTCTTTACTATAGGTTTGAGTTCAGGTTCTTGTTGTTGTTGTTGTTGTATCACTCTTTTCATTGGTTTTGGTTGTTGTATTGAGACTCCAAGTCCTATTGACTGCTTATATTTCTTTTCCTTCAGTTCAATTTCTGAACAGTTCTTTGAGATCTTTAATCTAAAAGGATGATTCTTTGGATATCCTAATCCATCCAGTTTTGCCTCTAATAGATCCAAATCAGTCTCCTGTTGTACCTGATTGAGTAATTTTAATTCACCTGTGGCTTGATCAATCAAATCATTATACACCATTCTTAAATTTCTTGGATCCTCGTTGGGAAATTGTGACTTTAAAACTGAAAATTGCATCCTCTTGTCAGTTAATAATTTCTCAAGAACTCTAAACTTCAACCTATCCAAATTTTCATCCAAATTTGGCTTATAATTAATCAAATTTAATTTAAAATCAATAGATCCAAGACTAACACAGTTTCTATTATTGATAGTTGAATAAACTTCTATATTCGATTCATTCATATTGGAAACTTTGAACAATTTCCCATCTATTCTGAAACTTTCTATTCTGTTATTCTTCACTATCAACTTCAATTTACTTGGATCATTGGAATATAGTTTAAGTAAAGATAAGAATTGATCGTTGTTTAATTTTAGTAGAAGGTTAAATAATGTTGCATTTTCTGAAGTTATATTACTTGGCAGTAAATTGGATACTAATGGTGGCATTCTTTTCACCTGTTTCACCTATTAAATATACCTAATACTTAAGTAAAAGACTGTATTGATTAATCTTACTAGTAGTTAATTAATAAACTTTTGCTTCCTCCTTCAGACTTGATGTCCCAAAGGGGTAAAAAGAGCAGAAGAGTGGGGAGGAGGGGCAGCGATGTCAGCAATTACGTAAGGGTGCAGTTTTTCCTGTTTCTGTGTTATTTATAGACATTTCAGTGGTTGTTGGAGCTGGTGTTTAACTAGGTGTGTTGTGGTGTTACGTATAGTCTTCGTTAATCAATCCAAGATGGATCCATTCAACGACGTTTATCAGGATGCAATAGTGCAGCTAAAGCTGTTGAAGTCGACGTCTCCACAGTCGATAGAATTTAACAACATAAAGACCGAATTGGTTGAAATAATATCAGACTTAGGTAATGCAATTGAGGCCATTCAGCAATCCAAAATAAGAGCCAAATCAGGAAATGGGAATGATTCCTTCCCATATATAGATGATCTAGAGATTAAGGGCCGATTCCAAAAGTTGGGTGACTTGAAAAAAGAATTTGGTTTAATTATTAAGGATGTTAAATTGACAGGTCATTATTCGGATAATCCATTTGCTGATGAAAATAATATAGAAATACAGGATCCTGAGGCTGAATTCAACCGACAGTACAATCAACAGTTGATTCAAGAGCAGGATGAAATAATAACCAATGATCTAACTAGATCAATCCAAAATTTACATCAACAGGCAGTTACAATTGGAAATGAATTAGATAACCAACATGAATTATTAGATGACGTTGGAGAAAATATGGATAGGTTGAACTTTAAGTTGGTAAGTAAAGGTATTAAGAGACTCGATAAATTCTTATCGACTAATGAAAGAGGTGGTAACTGTTGTATTGCAATATTGATAGTTGTGTTGGTTGTTATATTGGTGTTGTTGGTGATACTATAGGAGTGGAGCTGGGGGAGGTTAGTGGGCTTATGTAATCAGAAGAGTGGCATGGCACGCGGCGCTTGCCCAGTGGGGAATTTGCTCTTTGTAATCAATCGTGAAATTCACCGCCGCAAAGTGGCTTTACATACATACATACATTAGCTATGACACCAACTAAGAGGTACAAGGTGGATTATTAATTGATTTGATTTCATCATTACTCTTCCTTCTTTCAGCTTTGTAATTCAATAGTAATAACTAAACTCAATTATGCCTTCAGTTACCTCTGATTATCCTCATGAACACTTAGTCTCGGAAAGAGCTAAGAGAAGAAAGGCCAATGTCTTTTGGACCCCCATTGTTTTACCTGAAGGTTTAACTCCTCATCCTAAACCTATTAGCCTTATTGGTGGAATGCCAAACACACAATTCTTTCCTGTCAATTCAATCAAAGTTAATATTTCGGAATCTCCTTTCCCAAATGGTTATGAGGACAGTTCAAAAATCTACAAGGAGAATTCTTTCGAAATTCCTCAAGTTGCCATTGATCCAAGTAAAGAATTAGATTTGGCAAGAGGCTTCCAATATAATGAAACTGAAGGATTACCACATTTGCTTGAATTCACAAAAGAATTTACAGAAAGAATGGGAAATGCTCCTAAATATGAGGATTGGTCAACAATTATAACTTGTGGTGGTTCAAATGGTATTGATAAGGCGTTAAATACTTTTTTAAATGAGGATGATGTTATCCTTGTTGAAGAATTTACATTTGTTCCAACTTTAGGTTCTGTCACCGATTGTCAAGCTAAAGCAATTCCTTTGAAATTCGAGTATGATGAATCTAAGCAAAGCTGGGGTTTTGTTGACTATTTAACAAATTTATTGGAGAATTGGGAATCGATTTATCCTGATTTGAAAAGACCAAAAGTCTTATATACTATTGCAGATGGTCAAAATCCAATTGGTGTTTCACAAACTTTAGAACATAAGAAATTAATTTATGAATTGGCTGTTAAATATGATTTTATTATTGTTGAAGATCAACCTTATTGTTATTTGAAGTTTCAAGATTTTAATGAAACCCCAAATTTGAATCTTTCAAATGATGAATTTATTGAATCTTTGGATAAAAGTTATTCATCATTGGATTATTCAGGTAGAGTTATTAGATCTGAAACATTTTCAAAAGTTTTTGCACCTGGTTTAAGGGTTGGATTCTTGATTGCACATGATAGAATCATCCAATTAATTAAATCATATTCAGATGCAACAACTAGAGCTCCAAGTGGTGTTTCTCAAACTTTGGTTTTTGATACGATTAAATTCATGGGTGGTTTAGAAGGTTGGATCAATTGGATTGTTAAAGTTAGAAATGAATATTTGACTAGAAAAAATGTTTTTGTTAAAAGTTTATTTGAATCAGAAGCTTATAAATTAGGTTATTTAAAAATTATTGATCCTGATTGTGGTATGTTTGTTTCAATTTATTTAAATATTGATGATACTTCATCAATTGTTGAAAAGATGAACAAATTGAAAATTTATACAACTGTTGAAGGTATTGGATTAGTCTTTGGTGGTGCAATGTCTTTAAATCTGGAATTTTCAAAAGATAGAAGTAATTTTGTTAGAGTTGCAATTTGTTCAACTCCTGATTTGAAAACTCTAGAAGAAGCTGCTAAAAGATTTAGTAAAGCCGTTGTTACATTATTCAATAATGAATCACCAATGGTTACTGTTTTGTAATAATTTAGTATATCCTTATTAAAATAAAACAATAAAACTTTCTCGGAATCTGTGAACAAAAATCAATAATAATAAAAAGAGAATGAATATATCTATATATACAGAAGGGTCAATTTGTAACACTAAAACTATTTCCTATGCTGTTTAGGCTCGAGCTTCTCAACAACTAATTTATCAAAGTGGTACATGTTTGAAATGATGGACTGTCTTTTTAAAACTCCTAAATCCAGTTTTGCATCAGCAATAACTTTATCAAGATTACCATCAAAAGTTTTCAGCTTTCTGAAATCTCTCCTTGTCTTTCTTAAGAAATATTCTCTAAAGTTATAGTACTCAAACTTGTAAGAGTATCTTAAAAACTGTCTGTACAATGATAGGACTTCTGGAACTGTGCTTGCCATTTTCTTATGATTCATATGACTAGATTTGGATTGCCCTTATCAATATACTCTTAGCCACTCCCCCAATTACCATTCACTTGTAGTAGGCCGTTGATCTTGCCATCAATTACTAAGACCGAAAAATTCCAGAAATCAGCGACGTCGATCGACTTCATTGGGTCGATTTGAACCAGACGTATTTTAGATCTGTTACAGAGAAATAAATTTATGATTCACTTTAACAGTGTATTTTTTCTTGCTATCTTAGACAGACAGTACTAATAAAACAGAGCGCAGTATGTCATCATCATCATCATTTGGATCAACAGCAGTTGGGAAGTTCACAATTGACAATCAGTCATTGGTCTCGATGTTTCTTCAAATCTTATTAATCTATATCGTGGTGAAAGTTTCAATATCGATCATTAAATCAATAATTACAACGATTAAAACACTGATTAAACTATTTTTGCTTGCATTTGTCATTATTGTATTGATGAACCTTTATAATGGTGTTCCAATTACAGTCTTGGTTGAAAGGTGGCCGTTGATTCTACAGCAGTTCAAATCGGTTTACGGGCTTGCCACTCCAATCACCAGAAGTCTCTACTCTTGGGTACTTAGTCTGATGCTCTATGCTGGTGATCGGTAGTTAGTGTTCGGCAACTACACCTTTATCTCTATCTTTTCTATTCCCTCTCTTTCTCCCTTTGTATACTGTAATATAATGACTCTAGCCATATAGCACTATCGCCAAACAATAACAACACCGATAGTGGATTATGTAACTGCTTACAGCATGCCTCAGCATTCCCATTTGGATCAAACATCTTTACACCACTATTTGAAGCTGTGTGTTGTCGAAATTGTAGTGAGTTGTCCAGATACATAGAGTGTAGCAGAAAGAAGGAGAACAAGGAGTGAAACAAACAGCTTGACACTATTCTTGTTTTGCATTTAGCATATAACTTCTAGGGAGTCACCTCATTCAATTGTAATCAGCTTGCTATATTCAATTGACTGGTGTTTTTTCCTCTGTTCTTTTTGGATCTTTCATTTTAGAAAACTCTTACTTTTCATAGACTGTCAGATCATCAAATCAAAATGTCAAATAGAAAGAGAGCATACCCACAACCAAATTATCAGGTGCCGGTGGATCCTTCTCTTGGTTATGGGATTCCTCCACCTGCCACTCCTGAAATGCAACAACAGCAACAATTCTCAAGTCCCCAGGTTGTTGGTGGTGTTACTCAACAAGCTGGTGTTGTTGGAGGAGTCTATGGTGGACAACCTGCAACACCAAACTATGGAGGTGCTGGTGTTGGATATCCTCAACAGGATGTCAATCAATTGAGTCAAGGAATGGGAGCGATGAATATTAATCAACCTTATTACAATGATCCACAACAACAATCACAACAACAACATAGAAGATATCCTTCAAATACCAATGGAGCGTCAGCAGGTATTTATGGTGGATATCAACAACCAAATCCAGTTTCACCAGTTCAACCTCAATCCCAACAACAACCTTCATTACCTCTGAATCAACTCTATTCTACTGATTTATTAAAAGAATTACCTCCTCCAATTGCAGATCTACAATTCCCTCCACCTCCAATTATTATATCTCCTGGTATTTCTGTTACAAATAATCCTGATTCAAATGCTTCACCTGATTATTTCAGATCTACTTTAAATGTTATTCCAAATACAAATGCTCTATTGAAAAAATCAAAATTGCCACTTGCATTAGTTGTTAGACCTTATATTTCATTACATGATGATGAAGCACCAATTCCAGTTGTTAGTGATACAATCATTAGTAGATGTCGTAGGTGCAGATCTTATATTAATCCATTTGTTCAATTTACAGAACAAGGTAAAAGATGGAGATGCAATTTCTGTTCTTTACAAAATGATGTTCCTGGTGGATTTGATTTTGATAAAATAACATCTCAACCACGTAATAGATTGGATAGAAGTGAATTAAATCATGGTATTGTTGAATTTATTGCACCTCCTGAGTATATGGTTAGACCTCCTCAACCATTAGTTTATATCTTTGTTTTGGATGTCTCAGTAAATTCAATTAAAAATGGCTTATTGGCAACAATTACAAGAACAATTTTAGGTAGTTTGGATAGAATTCCAAATAATAATAAAAGAGCAAGAGTTGCAATTTTGGCAGTTGATTCAAGTTTATCATTCTTCAATATTCCAAAGGATGAAGAAACTGATAAAGATATTTCAATGATGATTGTTTCTGATTTGGATTCAATTTTAATTCCTTCACCTGATGGTTTATTGGTTAATTTGAATGATTCAAGAAAAAATATTGAAAAATTATTGAATGATTTACCAAGATTTTTTGAACATAATCAAGATACAGGATCTGCATTAGGACCTGCATTAAAATCTTCACAACAATTAATTTCATCAATTGGTGGAAAAATTGTTTGTTTTACTTCAACTTTACCAAATTTAGGTATTGGTAAATTATCAATAAGAGATGAAAATGCAGTTAGTGGTAAACCAAAAGAAGCTTCAACTTTATTAACATCAAATAATTCATTTTATAAATCATTTGCTGTTGAATGTAATAAATCTCAAATTTCTGTTGATTTCTTTTTAACTGGTTCACATTATCAAGATTTTGCAACTTTATCAAATTTACCAAGATATACTGCTGGTCAAACTCATTTCTATCCTGCTTGGTCATCAAATTCAATAGAAGATGTTACAAAATTATCAAAAGAAGTTTCAAATCATTTATCAATGGATTGTGGTTTAGAAGCAGTTATGAGAGTTAGAGGTTCAAGTGGATTAAGAATGAGTTCATTTTATGGTAATTTCTTTAATAGATCATCAGATTTATGTTCATTCCCAACTTTCCCAAGGGATCAATCATATGTTATTGAAATGTCAATTGATGAATTTATTTCAAAACCTTTTATATTTGTTCAATGTGCAGTTTTACATACAACATGTTTTGGTGAAAGAAGAATTAGAGTTATGACATTAGGTTTACCAGTTTCAAAAGATTTAAAGGATGTTTATGCAAGTGCTGATCAATTGGCAATTACAAATTATTTCTCACAAAAGGCAATTGAAAAAGCATTATCATCATCATTAAATGATGCAAGAGATTATTTAACTAAATCATTAATTGATATAATGTCAATGTATAAAAAAGAAATTGTTCCTGGTAATATGGGATCATCATCACCATTGCAAATTTGTACAAATTTAAGAATGTTACCATTATTATTACAATCATTAACAAAACATATTGCATTTAGATCTGGTAAAGTACCATCTGATCATAGATCATCAGCATTAAATAAATTATCAACATTACCATTAAAAAAATTAATTTCATATATTTATCCAACAGTTTATTCATTACATACAATGAGTGATGATTGTGGATTACCATATCAAGGTGAAGATGATTTATATGATATACCACCAAAAAAACATGGTGAAATTGTTTTACCAGAAGCAATTAATTCAACAATTTTAAATTTTGAAAGATATGGATTATATTTAATTAATAATACATCTGAATTATTTTTATTTGTTGGTGGTGATGCTATGCCTCAATTAACAAAGGATGTTTTTGATACTGAAAATTTGAATGAAATACCAAGTGGAAAATCCGAATTACCTGAATTAGATAATGAATTCAATATTAGAATTAGAAATATAATTAATAAAATTAGAGAAGATGAAGGTTCAATTAATTATTTGAATGTTTATGTTGTTAGAGGTCCTTCATCAAATGAAAATGCATTTACTCCATCAAGTGGTATTATGCCATTAAGAATGTGGTGTATGTCAGAATTGGTTGAAGATAGAGTTAGTGCTAATTTGAGTTATAGAGAATTCTTAACTCAACTTAGAGAGAAAATATCAAATTAGATTCATTCTTCCTCTGTTATTGTGTGTGTGTCATTTTTATGTTTTATTGTTTTTTATTATACCTATTATATTACTACTGCTTCTATTTCAACTCCTCAATTGTTTTTGTTACTTAATACTATTTTATTATATGCCTTACTCACTTAATATTCAACTTCTTCACTTAATTTACCCGCCCAGGGACTATCGACGCGTGGAATGGTTTGTTTAAAAAGAGGGATAGCAGCTTGTTACTTTTGATGCAGGAGACAGAGACTGGGGGTCTTCCTTGTTTTTTAGCAGTAGAGTAATTGGTTGGTGGGTGATTACAATTACAAGTATCAAATGTGGCTTCAGTGTCTATAATATTGAAGTGGAGCAATAATATAGATAAGCCAAGATGATAAGACTAATTTTAATTTGCTCGTTATTCCTCGAACAAATGGTCTACAGCCCAATGAGTAAATATTGAAAATATCTGTTTTTTTGATGTACTTATATATAATTGACATCATTCCTACGGGATTAGAAAAATTAGTGGATTGTTAAAGGTGTGTGTTTTAGTTCACGAGAGAGATATTCAGTACTATCTGAAATCTAGCCAAACAAAAGGGATTTACAAAATTGGGGATATCTGGATAAGAAAGAGGTTATAAAGAGAGATAATAAGTCCTACTGTCATCACTAGGGTTTTACCAGCGGGTTCATAGCTTCATAGCTCTTCTTTTCCTTCAGTCAATCAACCAATCAAGGTACTAATCTATAGTTGTGTTCCAACTCTTACCTTTGATCCCTCTCAACTTCGGGATTTGCGTACTCAACAATATACATCTTTACACCACCATCTCCACAAACCAGCTCACACCACTGCACCGAATCTCACCCCCTCCTTCGCATCGCGAGCCAATCACAGCGAAGCAAATCGACAAAAGAAAAGAAAAAATTTCAATGGGTGGTGTTGATTACATAATCTCACCCAGTGATGTTTCTTCAAAATTGTACACTGAACAAGTTTTTGTGGTGCCATATACAACCAACCAACTAGAAGCTTGTTAATTTTAATTATCTTCCTTCTCTCTCTCTCTCTTTTCCTCTTTCCATTATTCAAAAATTATTTTGTTTGTTGTTAATTGAACTAATCCTTTTTGTGTGGTTTTCATTTCCCAATTATAGAGACCATTTAAATTCATTGGAGAAATCAATAGAATTTGGAATAACGACAATTAGAAATTCCATTCATTTAATAAACAAACCGCATTTTTAAAATTACACAACAACAACATCAACAACAATGTTTAGACAATCATTAAAAACAGCAACTAGATCCTCAAATCTACTTCATCTACAGACTAGAAATGCTTCTGCTTTATCCCAAGCTACTGTGTCAGGTTTACATTCAAGATGGGAAAAATTACCAGAATCAGATAGACAAGAAGTTATTGATGCTTTAGCTGAAAGACAAAAATTACCATGGACTGAATTAACTCCAGAAGAAAAAAGAGCCGCTTTCTTTGTTTCTTTTGGTGAATGGGGTCCAAGAAAACCAATTCATTCGAAAGATGATGTTAGATATATCTTTTGGGGTACAGTCATTGGTGTTGGTATAACAGCCGCTGGTTTCTTATACTATAGATCAAAGAGAAACATTCCAAAGACAATGAATAAAGAATGGCAATTAGAATCAAATGAATACTTGAAGAGTAAGAATGCTGAACCATTCTCAGGTTACTCTCAACTTCAATCAAAATAAGTTTTCTCCAAGAATTAAATACTTTTTTCCAAAAAAAAAAAAGATTATAATCTGAAAATGAAAAAAAAAATAAGAAATAAATCGATTATTATAAGAAACAACACCTTCTTCAATTCTCCCTATTAGTTTTAAATGAACAAAACATCAAAAAATCATAATTGGCTATCTATTTTGATCCACAACCACCTCCCTCAATCCATTTATTAATCTATTTAGTTATTTTCTACTATTTTTGTTCGTTTCATTTTGTTTTTTACTTCTTCAAATAAATTAAATAAAGCATCCCCATCCCCTGAAACTATTATATCGAAAAGTATTTAACTATTTATGTAAAAAAGCTACCAGAGTTGTTCCTGGAACATTTCAAACACATTTCCAGATCCATCTCCATTCATGGAATTCAAAATACTTAAACGTAAAGGTAATGCAACTTTCTTCTGCTCTTGTTTCGGTTGTTGTTGTTGTTGCTGTTGTTGTGATGATTTGGAGTCATCGTTCTTGATTTCTTCACTTTGGAAAGAGACTTGACAAGTACCGACTTTTTCAATTAGCGATTTAATATCCCTGATTCCTTGAGTATTATCATCATCATCATTTAAAATCTTCATAAAATCGGATAATTTAAGCCAGTGAAATGACAATTCCAAAAAATTCCTTTCTTCTATATCATACCATCTTTTCAGCTGTTGAAAATCAACTCCACCTCCTCCTCCTTCTCCGTTGAATTTTAGAATGGATCCAATCATTGGCCATAGTAAATTCCACATCCTTGATTTTTCCCAATTTGTTAAATCTCTAAAATATAGATTTGAATGATTCTGATTGAATTTCTCATCTCCCAACAATAAAATAGCTTGTAGATCAACAATATAACTTTCATCATCTTCAAAATTATGATAATATAATGGTAAAAATTGACTTGCTTGTTCAATACTTGGTAAATTACCATCGAACTTTATTCTTTGAATACCATATGGGTAAAAACTTCGGATCTTTAATTTCTCTTCAATTATTAATCTTTCAGCTTCTTTTTTTGCTTTAAATTCAGCCTCTTTAATTTTCTTCAATTTTTCTTCTTCTTCTTTCTTTTTACGTTCCAATTCTAATTTAATAGCTTTTTGCTTCTCCTCTTCTCTTTTCTTCTCCTGCTCTTCAATAGTCTTGGCAATTCTTAACTGTTTTGCCCTTTTCCTTTCAAGCTTTCTCATTTCAAACTCTTCTCGTATCTTAGAAGCTTCAATCTCTCTAAGTCTCTTGGCTTCTAACTCCTCGGGAGTTGGTAACGCAATAACTTTCACTCTTTCTGGCTCCTTTGGCTTTTCTTCACGGACTGATTCAGCATTAGGTGTTGGGATTCTGGAATTGGTAGAAGGTTCAGGTGGTGGTGAAGGTCTATTGTTCAGACTATCAATCTTTTTCTTTAGACGTTTCTTATCATTCTCTTCCGAAATAGACTTTTTCATCGTCTGCTTTTCTGCTCCCTCTTTCTGAGCAGCTTCAATAATTTCTTTTTTAACCTTCACTTTATCAGTATCGATTGCTCCTATTTCTTCCTCCTTCTCCACTTCTTCTTCTTCTTCGTCCTCCCTTTCCATCTCATCGTCCTCTAGTTCTTCATCTTCTTCTTCTTCTTCTTCCTCTTCTTCCTCTTCATCTGATGATCCAGCTCGCTTTCTTCTCAACTTTCCTCGTTTGGACTTAGGCTTCTCCTTTCTTTTAATAGATGCCCCAACACCAGAAGAAACAGATTTATAACTCTCCATTGCCTTCTTCAAAAGTTTGATCTCTTCTTCATCTGATATATAACCTTGAGTTAAGATATCCAGAGCAGTTCTACCTTTTCTATCCTTCAAAGTTGGATTTGCTTTATTCTCTAACAATAGTTTAACCATACCAGTATGATCTTTACCGACTGCATGCATTAATGGTGTGAATCCATTTTTATCAACATGATTCACTTTCGCTCCAAATGCCAATAGAATACTTGCAATATCCAAATTTCCATGTTTTGCAGCCAGATTTAGTAAATCCAATGGAACATGATTACCTGCCAAATTCGAAACATAACTTAACACGTAAGTTACATCATTCTCAGCAACTTTATTATATATTTCACTTCTACCTTCTCTTGAAAATATATCATAGAATGTGTTTTGTTGTTGCCTTCTAGCCAATTGTGTACCTTCTTTCTCTGAATCTTCTTCGTTATTATTTTGGTTTGTAACCTTCTTTTTATATTCTCTTGTGAATTGAATCAAAAGCTTTTTCAATTTCTTTACGGTTGTTATTTCATCCTCATCCAAATCATCGGATTCACAATATCTTTCAACAGCATCAATTGCTGAATCACCGTGTGCATTTACAATTGTTGGATTCGCACCTCTTTCTAATAACAGTTGTGCAACTTCTAGATGTAGATTAGAACAGGCATCAATTAGGGCAGTATCTTTGTCCATATGGCCTGATTGTTTATCAATATCTGCTCCATTATCCAGTAGTAGTCTCACAATATCTGTAAAACCTTCCAAGGCAGCTTCATGTAAAGGAGTTATTCCAGCATTATCTGCATCATTAACATTAACTTTGGTACTCAATAACTCTTTAACTTCTTCAAAACTTCCCTTGGCACATGTCCTTTGTAATAACGATCTACCAGAGGCATCTTTACCTGACTTACCGGAAAATTTCCTCTTTGGAGATTGAGACCTAGATGAATGGGATGACGCTCTACGTTTCATTGGTCGTATCTCTTGTTCCTCTTCCTTTTTCATTGATGATTTCTCATAATCTTCATCATCAGAATTCTGTCGTCTCATCAGTCTATGAAGCCTACGTGTTTTCTTTGATGGTAGCGGTATTGAATCTTCCATATCTGTGTCTTCTTCACTATTACCACCTTTAGGTTCCTCGCTCGGAGTTGGCTGTTTTTTCTGCTCATTTGCCGATACCGTTTCAACTTTGATATGGGCTTTGGTATCTAAGATAGTGTTGGAAGTCTTTCCCTTTCTCTCTTGCGAATTCGATCGTCCTCTTTCTATTCCTTTGTTATGTAAATTATGATCGGAACCATGGCGACTCAGACTTGACTTTCGGCTTTCTGATTGAGAAGAGTCTCTTCTGTTATCTGAGTACATATTATTTGATGGTGTATGCTGCTGCGAGTTCGAATCTCTTCCGCTACTATTGTTGTTGTTGTTGTTGTTGCTGTTATTAGTGCTGTAATGGTTATTGTAGTCTTTTCGACTTGAAACCTGCTGGTTATGATAGTTCATCTCCTTGTCTCTTCTTTGAGAACTCCAGTGATTTTCGGATCTGTGATCATCCATATCTCGTCTTCTGGTGGTAATATCTTTATCATTCAATGGTGGCACAGATGAGGACGATGGCATACGCTTTATCGGACGACCGTTGGAATTATAACTCGTAACACCAGTTACATCCACACCATTGGCATTTGTGTTGTTGCTCTCCGCAGATATGCCTATTTTTTTTTTCTTAATGGGATGCAATGAAGAAATAATGCTGGACTTTGATGATTTATTCAAGCCAGAAAAAGATTCAGTCTTTGAATTCGTTATAGAAGGTAGTGATGAGGAAGATTTGTTATTGTTGGTATTGGAGCCACCATTCTCTGTTCCATTTCCAACAGACATCTTCAGCAACACGAACCTCACGGATCCCTCTTATGGAATTCGGATGAGAAAACAAATGATATCTTTACAGTAAAGATATCTCTTTAAAGATGTCAATAGGAATACATGGAGAGAACCACTAAATCCTTGTCGTTTCTCTTCCTCTTTCTTCCTCTTCTGAGAACGGAAAAAAGAAGAGGTCGATTTCGTCGATAGACGTGTAGGGTAATGGTTCTTATGACATGAAATATGTTGCTATGTGTTTTTAATTATGTGTATAGATATACAATAGTGTAGTAAAAGAAAACCAAGAGAACTAGATTACTAACTTTCTTATTGTTCTGTGTTTTGATGAGGAAATATAATAATTAGATTAAATGAAAGTAAAGGGGATAGAGGGAAAGCAAAGTAAAAAGAAACAAATGACAAATGTGAATGAGTGGACCAGCCATCCAATAAATAAATAAGATACAATTACATGCAGTCTTCATTAGTTGTAGTATAGCCTAATTGTTTACCCCATTCCATTAATTCATAAATTAATGTCATATTAGGAGATATCAAAGGTGCTTTAATCTTCAACATGTTATATGCATCGATATAACCGATTTGGAATTTTTTCATGAAATAAGCTAAAACTAATGAAGCAGATCTACTTACTCCACATTGGCAATGAACCAAGACTTTTTTATTGTTTCCTAGATCATTCAATTTTTGATCGATTAAATCTGTCAATCTTGGGAAATCATTAACAAGTCTTGAAGTGTGAGTCCATGGGATATGAATATAATCTATTTTTCTCTTATTGGTGGTTTCGTTGTTGTCATTGGTTGTATTAGAGGTAGCATTACTATTATTGGTAACGTTTTCTTCAATACTTCTGTTATATTGTTTAACATCTTTAGTAAAATCCGCTAGTTCCTGGGCAACATTGATAACCAGATCAAATTGAATGATCTGAGACATTGTTGGTTCTGAGTAGAGGTACAAATTTGGTGATAAGACACATGCTGGACCTTTTGGATATGCATACTTGTAATTGGAAGGATCAGGTGGTAGCCAATCATGGTCAACTAATGGAGGAGATAATGCAAGTTGATCCAATGTTGATGAAGGCTGATCTGTTGTATTTGAAGAATTCAAACGTGACTGAGTCAAATTTGAATTGGCTTGATTTGTTTCAGCAAAAGACAATTTTTCCAATGAATGTACTATTGTTTGAGGAACAATTGCAGACTGGTGGTTATTTTCCCTAGGATGAGGTGATAGACTCAATGAGGATGAAGGAGATGAATCATTATTGGCTATTGGCATTTTAGGTTTCATGATTTTCAGATCATCAACATCTTTATTTGAATCTTCTGAGTTCAGTATATTGGCTATACTCCTTCCACTATTCGTGGGTAGAGCATTTATAACTCGATAATCCTTGGGTATTCCAGTCTTAAGCTTGTCTTTATCGTCGTTATCGTTATCGAAACTATCTGTACCAGCTCCTTCTAATTTGACAGGTTTGGTACTTATTGTCAATGATAGGGTCTTACTTCTTCTGAGACCACCACCCGCAGTTCCTGAAGCGGAATTCACAGGACTGTTTAATGCAGAAGTTGGAGAATTTGGATTCATTAAAGAAGGTGAACGATACAATGATGATGTTCTTGGAGTCCGGGGAGTTGAACCAGCCATGGCAGGTGGGGCAGGTGGAAGAACAGGAGAAGAGTTGAAAGGATGTGGGAATGGTGTCTGTTGTTGTTGTTGTTGTTGTTGTTGTTGTTGTGTAAGAGGCGATGATGGTTCAGGCTTCTGATTATTTGGTTCTGCTGTTGATGTATATTTCAATTGAATAGGATATTTAGAAGGTGGTGAATTTGATAGATCCAGTTGTAAATTTTTCAAATTTTTTTGCCTTCGAATAGGCGAGCTCAGCGTGGAAGAAGATGGGGTCACGTTGGCTCCAGAGTTTGAACCATCCGTTCTACCATTTATGAATCCATTTCCTACTTTATCATTAGCATCCTCCGATGTTGAGTGATATTCCTTCTCAGTCATATCTTGGCCATCATTTGAACCAAGGCAAGATATTGAGTATACAGAGGAAGATCCGGATGTTAAATAAGTATTTGAGCCTGTATTTTGGTGTGGAGAAGATGATGAAGCCCTTGTTATGGGCAATGTTGCAGATAGAGAGGGAGCGGAAGATCGTGACGTTCCATCGATCATATTGAGGGTCTATATATTCTTCTTATAACTATTTCACACAAAAGAAAAAGCTAATAGTATATCTCTACCCTGAAACGAAAACCCCACTAATGAGTAATAATGAAAAATACCAGAATAAATGCAGATCGAAAAAGGGACAAGCAGAAAGGAATCTGACTTTACTAACTAGGAACAACAGTTACATTCTACATCTTTTTCTGTTTCTGCAACAGAGTGCGATATTACGTAATATTTGCCCTTGTCCATAAATTGGCAGATTTCGATTCTATTTTTAACTATGCCTGTTTGTACTATGTAATATTAACAACACTTCTCCTTACACCTCCTTCATTGTCAACCTGTTCAATGTCGTATGTGATTAGCGGAGAAGTAGTTTCTTGGCTGGTGTTAATGGAATTACACCTCTTGTCCAGGTAGCTTAGGAATTCGTTGATAGATCCTCCCACGCCGAAATAGATATTCTTGGCTCCAAGAATTGATGATACCATGCTACCATTCTTTTTCCCAGAGATGGTGAGCTCAATAAGGATTTCAGCTATCACATTCAACGTAGTTCGTGAGTATATCGTCTCACTGGTGAGAATTAATTGATTTTTTTCTTGCGTCAATCCACTTGTGGAATAGGTTAATAGGTCATTATTAAGCATGTCCATGAATTCTCTACACCATCCACCAGATATAAAATTGATTGTTATCAGATTTGAATCTAGCCAAGTGAGGAATGCAGCTACAAGAGCCCCGGTGACATCTAGTTCACCATCCCTCACATTACCTTCTTGGCCATTTCTTTGCTGTAATTGTTCAAGTTTATCCTTGCTCAGGTATGTGAGGCACCAGTTGATTAGAAGGTTAGGTAATGTAACCAACCTTAGCACTTCAAAATTGTAATCAGTTAGAACGAAATGGAATTCGTCTGGTTGATGTAGGGTACTCTCCTTCTTTTTCTCTTCAATAATCTTATTGAATAGGTATAGGGAAGGTAATGCAGTACCACACCCAAGCTCAACAACACTCAGATTTCTCGGTTCTTCACCACTGTGTAAGTCAACACCTCGAAGTCTATCTATCAAGTCAAATGAGCATTCCCAAGACTTTAGCCCACCTTCATAGACTCCATTTCTCAAATCCTCAGCGGTATCACCTATCAAGATCTTGAATTCTTCAGAGCCTGTAACCTGAGTCTCGGAATCTTCGACCATCAACTGATGCTTGACATCAAATAGCTCTCTCCTAAATATCATAGTCTCTGAATCACCGGCAAACGGAACCTTCTCATAGCTTACCCTGATCCCAACCAAGGATCTAATCAAATCTTTCACACCATGTCTCTGAGGAGGTCGCTGCAAGGATCCAACCTCATCTATAGGGTTCTGGAACTCCTCCACAACAGCAACACTTGTCCCCTCTTCCAGATACTCGTCGCCATCGCCGTCACCAAATCCAAACTTGAACCCCATTCTCTATGAATTATGTATTTACGTATATATATCTGCTCACAAGAAGACAGAATCATCTATCTTTCAGTCTTCTTCTCCATCCATTTGAAAATTTAAAAAAAGAGAGAGGAAAACGTGGCTGTGCAATTGTCTAACCTGCATCTTTAAACTGAACACATATTAGATGGTTGGAAGGAAGAAGGGAAGGAAGGATGAGTTGGATAAGAAGACTAGGGGTCAGTTGTTGATTGATTGTGTGCTTAGATTATTGGATCACCGGGGAAACATGAATCTGGAAGATTACGAGGCGTATTTGGATCTTCCCAAGGATAACGAGGGCAATTCTCCGCAATTTGATGCAGTTCAATTCGCCAATGATCTAACTCTAACAACAAATGTTCAAGAGGAGCCTAGTGTGATGGATCTTGCTACTCCAATCAAGAGACTTCGATTTGATTTAAAAGATCTCGATAAGAAGTTAATGAAGCACTCCAATGAAAATTATATGCAATTACTCTCTGAATTTGGAAATTTGGAGAGCTTTAATTCAACTGTTGTTGAAAATTTAAAACCTTCCGTTGGTCAATTGAATCTATCATATAGTCGATTAAACAGTGAAATAGTTACACCATTCATGGAAGCAAGTGATTTACATTCCGCTTTGAAAAAATTGCACCAGACCAGTGATCTGTTAAGATCTTCCACTTATTTTATTCATTTACTCTCGAAGATTGAAGATATTGATAAATCTGATAAAGAATTGAATAAAAGACCTTTCAAGAATTTACTTATGTTGAGTAAATTACTCAATGATCTCAGATTTCATTTGAATGATTCAAAATTCTTGAAAAGTTTGAAACTTGTTAGAGATTATGAAAGTTTTCAACAGTTACAATCTTCAAGGATTTTGGATATCTGTAATCAACAATTCAAAAGTTTAAATTTTAGTGATTCAATAACAATTGATCAAGAATTTGAAGAACAATCCATCTTAAATTTGATTCATTCATGTTCAATAACCAGTCCTGAAACTTTATATAACCAGATCCAGCAACTTTTAAGTTTAAGAATTTCCACTTCTATAAATTTGATAGTTAAAAATTTAAACAATACAAAGACATTTGATAAAATATTTAAAGAAATTGGGAAGAATGGGAGACTTATAAATGCTGTGGAGACGGTTATGAAAAGAAGTAAATGGATCAAATCTTCATCGGAACTTGAAATTATAACAACAACTACAGCAACGACCAATGGATCAAATCCAAAATCAATAACCATCTACGATAAAGTTAATTCAGTACTTGGGTTAAGATCAGATTTGATAACTTTGTTCTGGAGAGATATAGCAATTGGAATCGAACCAAGGATCAAGGATGTAATTTCAAAAGGAGGACCAATTTCAAAGAGTCTAAGATCAATCAAGGATGAATTACAAGAAATGATTGAAAATGCAGTTTTCAGCTCCTTTATAAATAACAACGGTGATTATCAACACTCGGATGATTATAAAAAGAAAGACTGCATCGAATTAAGAATGATGTTAAATAGTGTAGCTTCGCTGGATACAAAGCGTTAAAGAATTTTAATAAATATAAAGTTTTAAAATATTTTAATAAATATAAATATTTTAAAACTATCAAGCATCGATCATTGTCTGTTTTGTAGGTTTATGTCGCTTACCACCTCTTCTAGTTGGTTTCTTCTTCTTTGGAGGTATGATTAACTCATGATTACGAGTTTTTGCCAATTCAAGAGTCTTTGCAAACTCCAGCTTTCGTATCTTGGCTTCAATCTTACCTTTCCTCTGACGTGATCCCATTCTCTTTGACCTTGAACCTTGTTCCATCTTCCGCTTTGAAATATTAACAATCACTTTAGATATCCCTCGTTTTAAACGCATCAACTTATAATCATTCGGTATTATTGCATCCTTGGCGAAGTCTTTAATCTCATCTCCAGTAATGGCTGTTCTTTTGAATTGATCCAATTCAGAAACACTTGGATGACTGTAGTAATATGACTCGGGTCTTTTTTGATCCTTTGCAAACTCATCCCATTCAACGTCTCTCATCTTGGCATCATTCAAATCATCCATCAGTTCTTCTGATCCATCATCTACTTTAACCTTAATTAACTCTGTCTTATCACTAAACATAGGGAAGAACTGAAACTCAGTGGGGCTTTCATCCTCATTCCCTTCCTCCTTTGTATCCTTCTTTGGATCTTCAACTTCCACTATCTCAAAATCGAAATCCATAGGGGCTGCTGAATATTGGTATGCTTCATTCTCAGATAATGAGGAGTCCTCATCGGCTGCTCCTGTGTCTGAATCAGATGAACTCTGATTCATAGTTTCCAGATCCGACCGTGATACTCTAAAGAGATTATTGTCCTGCTTGTTAGTTTTTCGACTCTTTCCAAGGTGTTGGAGAACTAAACACACTACTTACTTTTTCACATCCATGGTTGATGACTCCTATTACTTACTTATCAAAACCCTTCTCTTTGATAGTTTGGATCCCCAAGAAGAAGAGTGAAAAATACTTTTTGTTACCAAAATTAAGCTCTGGGTCGATCGTCGCATTTTCTTGCAATCAGCAAATTTCAAATTGGACTGTTACTAAGTGTGAGATGAATCAATAAATAAATAAGTAATAAATAAATGAGTAATAAATAAGTAATAAATAAATAATAAATAACGGATGGAGGGAATCATCTATAAGGAGCATCGGCATCTGCTGCATATTTGTATTCTTGTTCCCATTTATCACCATTTGCCAATAATTTCTCCTTGTTGTATAGTAATTCTTCTCTATCAGCTGTTGAATATTCAACATTTGGAGTCTCAACAATGGCATCCACAGGACATGACTCTTGGCAATAACCACAGTAGATACATTTAGTCATATCGATATCATATTTATATGTTCTTCTTGAACCATCTGCTCTTTCTTCAGCTTCGATTGTAATTGCTTGGGCAGGACAAATTGCTTCACACAATTTACAAGCAATACAACGTTCTTCACCGGATGGATATCTTCTTAAAGCATGCTCACCTCTAAATCTTGGAGACACAGCACCTTTTTCAAATGGATAATAGATTGTATATGGGGCTCTAAAATACATCTCCAAAACAATGTACATACCTCTAAACATCTCACTCATTAAGAACCATTTTGTAGCCTTGGATAACGCACCTTCTTTGGATTCTTCCCATGTTGCAGGTCTAGGTAAACGGAATCCTGATGGCCATGATGCAAATGAAGTACCTGCTGTTGAATCCAATGAGGTAGTTGGTTTGTTCAAAATTGTTGAAGTGGAGAATGATCGATATGTGCCGTTCAAAAGTATACGGGGAGCAATAACAGATGACAATCCCACCTGTTTTGCAACACGACTGTATCTCACCAGCATATTTGACTTTGTATAAGGATGTAAAACAAGATAACAAATCCAACTAGTCACAATCACCTATGTCGTTTCTGTACTCCCTCTGCCTTTTCTTCCCCTCATTTGTGTTTCTCTCTCTGGCCATACGGTGCACTGCTGCCATATCGACGCATAGTGTCAATAGCAAAACCTCGTCAAATAATAGACGCGTCGGCCGCTTGAAGATGGCAAAACGAAACACGCTTAAAACTGCAAGTTGGTCAACAAGACACGTTAAGAACAGGTGAAACTGTTTTTATAAGTCTTCAAAAAGTGATATCAAATATATATACAATGCTTAGACAATCAGTTAGATCCTTCTCCACTTCCCTTAAGCCACAGCTGGCAAAGATGTCCTTAATCGGTACCATTGGCTCCGATTTTGTGAAACAGTCAACTTCAACCGGTAAAGATTATTTGAGATATTCAATTGCTGTCAATTCAAAAAATAAAGGTGAAGATATTACATCTTGGTTCAACATTGCTTGCTTCAATGAAAACCAAATCAATTTCATGACTGAATATTTAGGCAAAGGTGCCAAGATTTATGTGGAGGCAGATGTTTCAAATACTTCTTATGAAAAACAAGACGGTTCAAAAGCTACTTCATTAATGTTATTCCAATCCAATTTCGAAGTTGTCAGATTTCCAAAGAAAGAAGGATCCGAAGCTGAATCCTGAAGATAAGAATTCCAGATGATCTTTCTTGCTTGCTGTGTTTATTTAATTCTTGATGCTGTGTTTTAGAACAAATCTCTTGATACCCTTTAGTTATTGCTTTTGTATTATTTTGTTTTCTTTTTCTTTCTTTCTTCTTGTCTCTAGTTTTGACTTCCTACAGTCATATTTCTGAAGTCGCTTACAATATTCGGTTGGAAGTGTCTTTTTTTCTGGCTCTCTTTCTCTCTATCTTTTTTTCTGTTGTCAATCGAACTCTTCAATTCTTTTACTGTATTAATCTACTAATACTATACGGGTATGCGGTATGAATTAGGAATTATTATATGATTGATACTTCTTCCTCTCAAGATCCATCAATTCATACTCTGCTTGTCTCAATTGACGTGCAACATCGGTATCTTCCGAATACATATCACTCTCAGCTTTGAAAGAATACGGAGTATATTCGGTTGATGAAGTCATTGTATATTCTTGCTCATAAAATGTGTGAACACTCTTATTGAATCTGTTACCACCTTTCTCAACCTCTTCTTCATCACCAGCCATGTTCTCATAGTACGAACCAACTTCAAATGTTTCGGTTCGAACAGTTTGACCAATTGATGAAATCTTGAAATCTCCAACTTTTGGTAACAATTTACACTTGAATTTCCCAAACCAATTGACTAAATTGGTTGAACCTGGTATCATCATAAAGCATTTCAGATAACCCTTTCTTGCATCTTCTCCAAGTCCAAATAACAAGAATGATGTAATTGATACTGCAATGTATAACCATCTTTCAATTCCTTCCAATGACCCATAAGGGAGTTTTAAAATTGCCCCCCATGTTAAATGATCATGAATTGCATCACTATAAAATTCAGATTTAAAAGTTGCACCAGTCATAACTATAACAGTTGTTGGTATAACTCCAAGTAAAACCAAAATACAAAACAATAGTAATTTTGAAAATCTAACCAATGATAATCCTGAATTTGTGCATTGTAGAATATTTTTGGCATTCTTTCTTCTTCTGTAAAAGACAACAAGTGTTAACAGACAAATTAAAAAACTTGAAAAATCCCAAAATATGAACCAGAAATAATAAACCAATATACTAATCCTATATGGAGTCATTGTAAAACGACATCCAATAAAATGTAAAATTGCATATCTTGAATTCTGTGCAAAATAAGTAATTCCAGTAATTATCAATGGGAATATAACAACGCAAAATAATTCAATTGATAATTTCAATTTAGAATGACTGAACCAGTATTCAGTATATTGATTAGCCAATAAGATTAGCAAGAGATTTAATGAAGTTGCAAAAATTGATCCTGAACATCCAATAGCAGCTGAAATTTGAAGTCTAACCATTATATCACACCAGATTTCTCCATCCCAAGTATCAATATAATCTTCACCACCCCAGACCAAAGCATCCACAAATCCTTTAATCATCATCAATTGTAAATAAACTAATAATCCAGTCGATGGAATATTTTTCAGCTTAATATGCCAAATGATCGATGAAAGATTTAAAACGAAGCATATTGCATGAAGACTAATTAAAGCAGCTTGTAAATTCGCCATGTTATATAGTGTATTCCCTTCAAACACCTGCTATCATCTCCTTTAGATTCCTTTCATGATTGACTGCTTTTCCAACTTAAATATATTGCTATAGTGGTATATATATATGTATTCCTCCGATTAATGATCCTGTTTTACTATCTTCCTTTGAATGACAAAATAGGAAATCGCTCCAACTCGATAAAATGTGCTACCAAAAATCATCTCTTAGTTAAGGAAGGCACAAGAGATCTCATCAAACATTGACTAATGGACAGAATATAAAATTATTATCTTGTTGTTTCACCTCCTGATTAGTTACATCAGAGAGACAAATTTCAATATCCTACCATTGTTAGTCTCTTCCCAACTTCTCTCATCTTTCAGTAATTTTCTTTTCCTGAAGTGCAAGTAAAACAACCATAGTCACAACCAATTGATAAATTATAGTTAAAACAGCCCTATAATACCATGAATTCATCTTTGATTCCAGTATGTAATGGTCATTGGAATATGCACTTTCAATCCAGTTTTCAACATTGATGACTGTTCTTCGTTGATCGAATTCGCTGTGTTGTTGTTTCAAGTGATTGAAATATCGTGTCCTTTTTGAGTTCCATCTTACGCAAATAATCATTATTGGAATAAAGGGAATAAATAATCCCAATATGAATAACTAATAAAATTAAAATGTTGCTGTGGGTTAGTACGTATTTATTTTGTTTTGTCTCATTTTTTATATCGTCACGTACTTTTACAGAATGACGTAGAATCCATCTCTGGGAGTTACATGAATCAAAATCACAATTCTGGATTTGGTCTATTTGTTTCCCTCTTGATTCCAGCTCATATACTTCTCCTATCTCTATCTGCTGATTCATCCTATACTACACCTTACAGCATCTCAAGTGAAACTCCCAAGTTCAAGGATTAAAATTGCCAACCATTTCCTATTTATAATAACCTACAATCAGATTAACTAAGTCAGCTGGGTTTCATCATAGTTTTAATTGATATCTGGATCCTGAAAAATAAAATAAAACCACAGAAATTACCACTTTGAGACACCTCAAAAGAGGAGTGAAATTACTACTTTTTATCCCTAGTGCGTGACAGTTACCAATTACAAGTTTAATAATGATATATGTATACTTTTTTTAATTTTGAAGTGTTCAACTGTTATATAAATGTTCAAAGTAATGTTTTGCAAATGCCAACGGATGATCGGTATCTTGAGCCCCCATTTTACCAATTCCTGGAGAGAAACAAGTTATTGGAAGTACCAAAACATCAGAAACCAATTTTGGAACATCCAACTTTGTGAAATCTTTCCATGTAACTTTTGAATAAATTCCACTTAAAACATAATCATTAAAATATTTAAAAATAACATCTGTCCAGATTCCAGCTCCTGTCCATTCCATAATGGATATTTCTTGTCTTTCATCTGATAAATATAATCTATCTTCTCTATCCCTCTTTAAAGTTTCTTCTGTTATTGTAGCTATTATTTCTCTTAGGATTGGATGACCAGGTTTGGCTTGAATTATCCAATTTGCAAATTGTAATCTTCTGGCGTAAAATTCTCTCCAATCAGGAGTATCTGGATCCGATTGAATTCCAATGATCATTCCAATCTCTGAAGGATCAACATTTTCAGGAATCCAATTTGGAATCGGCTGTAAAGGTAATGTATCAACATCTGCATAAACTCCACCTTTTGCAAATAACATTAAATATCTGAAAAAATCCATCTTTAAGATAATATTTGGCATTATTTCATAGGCTTTAACAATCTCTGGAAAATGCATAAAGATATAATGAATAACGGCATTTGAAGTATCATCGTTGAATAATTCATGAACAAACCCAGGATTCATCAATGCCCATTGTTCTTCACCTTGTTTATATTTAACTCCAAATCTTTGATCATTCAATCCATATTTCCAAGATTGCCAAATATATGCAGGGAATTTTCTATACTGATCATATGGGAACATATATGCCAATCTTTCACGAATGGTGGAATCTTGATTAGGCCTACGTAATTCAATCAACTGTTTCTCTAATTTTGCTCTATCATTTTCCAATTTTTGTAACCTTGTTTCTTGCTCATCCAGTAGTTTCTCAGCAACTTCATTCAATTTCTTAATCAAATCCAGCTCTTCAGAATTTTTTTTCCCTGATCCAAAAGTCAACCTCCCTGAGTTCCCACCAAGTCCAGGAACAAGTTGATTTAATCTACCATTAGCTCCATTTTGATCCCCTTTTGAGTCTGAACCCATTGAAGTACCTTGTTGAAGTGCCTGCTGTAAGTCAGGAGTTGAATCACCCGACATTGTCATCAGGAAAAGAATTATCCCAAGGATACTCACCGACAAGAGTATCAGCCTTCGTAAATTATGTGAAACAAGCATCATCCTTTTGTTACTTCCTGATAATCAGTAGAACAGTCCCATCTTACAATCTGTCTATCTAGCTATCTAACTATCTATCTTTTGACCCCTTTTGAAAACCACGTCCCTTCGCTGCCAATGTTTTTGCGCGTGTCATTAGCCCCCGAGTTCTATTTTTGCGATGCCATATTACTATGGTGGTTTCAGTAATCATACAGAATGTTATTTTATTTAAGTAGATAGGAAGCAAAATAATTATAAAGTAATTTTTTATGTGTCTTTTTAAGTTGAGCAATTCCTCTAGCGATGGGGAAAATGTGCCTTTTTGATTTGTTCACAAGCAGGAGCTCTTGTTTGTAGTCGTTGAGGAGGAGAGTGGGTGGTGGGGAAGGGATGATGATCATTCTAGAATCATATCGATTGATGATTTTCTAGGTCCTTGGTTGAGATTGAATTTTCCTAGACTGAATATACTGTTTCCAATGTTACCAATCACGCTTGAGACTCTGTAAGAGCCTTCGGTTAACATTTGTTTTTCCAATTCCAATTCTTCATCAGAGACACTTGGTCCAAAATCACCTTCATAAATGGTAGCACCACTTTGTCTTCTTGATTCAACAACGCAACATTCAAAACTTTTCAAGATTTCAGATGCTGAAGGTCTAGCTTGCGGATTTGGATCAATCATCCAACTAACCAGCTTGTCCAATGTTGATGAACCATCATAGAACCAAGCAGGTGCCCAATTTGGGATATTTAATTTTTGTTTTAATTGATTTAATCTTTGTAATTCAGTTGTTGATGAAGAAGTATTTGCAGCAGTTGTTGAGATTGCAGTTGTTGTTGTTGTATTGGAACTTGAAAATAATGAATTATCAAGATCGGTTAAATCACTTGATGATAATCTTCCTGCGTCTGTTAAATCTCCAGATCTTAATTTTTGCCATGATGTACCATTATCTGGTAGAATAATATTTGCTGCAATTTCAACCATTATTAATCCACATGAAAAAATATCAGCAGGTTTGCCATATAAATGTTTTGAAATAACTTCAGGTGCAATATACTCTCTATCACCTTCTCTATCAAAATATGGAGGAATTGGTAATTTACTAGCAACTCCAAAATCACCAATTTTTAAAGATCCTTCAAATGTAATGAAAATATTTGCAGGTTTTAAGTCCAAATGTAAAATATTACAATTATGAATAAATTTTAGCCCCATTAAAATTTCAATCAAAATTTTCCAAACTCTCCATTCATCAAGTTTTGAAATTTTTCCATTTTCAACCAAAAATTTATCTAATGAACCATTTTCACAACAATCTGTCATAATGTATAAATATGAATTGAATTCCCAAAAATTGATTAAATTTAAGACATATTCATGACATTCAATATCATCATTATTAATAATTAATTGGTTTCTTTCTTCCTCTCCAACTTCAGAATCTTCTTGATCATTTATTGAATCAACTTGATCTTGATATCTTTGTTGTAATGTTTTTAAAATTTCAACTTCTTCCAATTTTCGAAGTCTGTTTCTTGGACCACCAAGTTGATCTTTGGTTCTCTTTACAGCATATTTAAATCCTTCATATTGAATCTCATAAACTAATGAAAATTCACCAGATCCTACAATTTCACAATTTCCGAATTTTGAAAGTAAATGATGATCAATTGAATTTTTTTTTCTTTGTGAATTTAATTGTTGTTGTAAAAGTTGTATATGATGAGGATCAAAATGTTGCTGATGTGATAATGATCCCATTGAAGAATTATGTTGTGACATTCCAATAGAATGTTGAGAATGATTATTTCCAATGGCAAACATTGTTTCAATTGGAGTTCTTGGACTATTATTTGATAAAAATGGAGTAACTGGGGGTTGAAAAACATTTGTTGAAGTTGAATTTATATTTAAATTTGCATTGTTTGTATTACTATTTGCCCTTTGCCAATAACTAACATGTTTAGTTGGAGTATCATTTAAAATATTTGACTGTTGGTTATAATTAATATTATTCAAACCATCTTGATTTCCAAGCTTTGTTGGAGTTGGAGGAAAATCATCATCCATGTTATTACCAAATTCATTAAATCCCTTAAAACTTGTATCTTCATCAATTCTATCCAAATCTAAATCATCTTGTTCCATTGAATCAGATTTATTTTGATAAAGTTGTCTATATCTTTCTTGTTCTTCATGTAATTGTTCTTGATGTTTTCTAAGTTGAGTCAATTGCATTAACATCTTTAAATCTTCTTGATCTTTATCCTTTTCATTCTGAGAGAATAATAAATTACCATTTTCATTCTTCTTCTTTTGTTTATGTTTATCCTTATTTGTACTAGTACGTGGAGTACTACTTGATTCATCATCTCTAAAGATACTAATATTACTGTTGTTTTCATCCTCATATAAATCATCAAACTCATTTGTAAATCTAAGGATACAACTTTGCAAATCTGATGTATTAACTGCCCTTTGACTTCTATGAATTCTGGATCCTCCACTTCCTGAAGTGGTGGTGGTTGAACTTGTTCTCTTATTGATTTTTTCTGATGATTCGGGTGATATTTTGATTGAACTATGGAAAGATGAGTTATGACTATGAACACCACTTGAAATACTTGCATTTGGATCCATTGTTGTTACAGGGGCAACAACAACATTATTAATTTCTTCACTATTATGAATTGAACAATCCGAAGATCCAAATGAATTATCAACAGTATTAGCATTACCTCCACTCCCAACAAATGATCCATTAACATCGACAATACTTTGCATTTGTTTTTTACATGGTGTTTCAGGCATCATCTTGGTTTTTCCTGAAGATCCAATATATTTTTTACTTTGTAATCCGGTTGAAGAAAATGCAATTTGAAGAGGTTTAACGGATTTAAATGATGCAGGAGTAACAAAAGCACTTGTTCCTCCAATTGGAGTATTTGTTGGAAATACTTTAGAACGATCAGCTGATAATGATGAAGGTATAAGTGATGATGATCTTGATGTTCTACTTGGTTTTGAAGGAGATTCTTGCAAAAATGATTTTGAACCTTGTTCAACCGATGATATGCTTAAACTATCAGGAGGACTTAATTTCTTGATATCAAATGGTGTACTAATGGTAATCTTTGATTCATTATTGTTATTGTTGTTGCCACTTGAGAAGATTTTCTTGAATCTTGAAGCTGTTGAAGATCTTTTTCTTACAGATGATGATAAATTATTTGGATTTAAAAATGGAGAACTAATATTGGAGATTGGAGTCATATTATTAACAAATGTATTGTTTGAATTGCTCCGTGAACTTGATTTTGCAGTTGGTTTTTTAAATCTATCCCTTGAAGATAGTTCGTCATCTTCATCTTCATCACCATCATTATTGAAGTATAATTCATTAAAAGATTTTGTAATATCGTTCTCGTTTGACAATTCACTATCCTGTTCTTCATGTTCGTCACTGTATCTATTTGATAGATCCTCTTCACTTACAAGTTTCGGTTGAAGTTTTAGATGTGATTCAGAACCATTTTTGGGACTTGTTTCAATTGATAAATTTAAAAATCCTGCACTTCTTCTAAGAACAACTTTTTTACTTAGACTTGGAGAGGATTGCTGAATTGAAGATTGTAAATCTATGAGATGATTTTCATTTTCTTTATTGTCTTCTGAAGATGATGATGCAAAAGATTTAATATTCATATATTGATTTCTTTGTGATGGTCTTGGAGTTGATGATCCCGAAGGAGAATAAAGAACTCTTTTTTTCGTATTCAATGGAAATGCAGTTGAATTCAAGGATGAAGGAGACATTTCGTCAATGGGTTGTGTATTGTTGTTGTTGTTGTTGGTAGGATTATTATGCAGATGATGAAGGTGATGGCTAAGATGATGATGGGTATGATGGTGGAATCTAGGACTTTCCGAGGAGGAGATTGAAGAAGATTGATGGTTCAGTTCCGATATGCTTGGGGTGCTCTGTCGATTTGACTTGTGATTCGGATCGAAAACTGAAGATTTCATTTGAACCTGAGAGTGTGTAGCCAAAGAGGGTATGAGGGTGGGGGGTAGGAGTAGTAGTAAGTAAGGATTGAAATATGGATAGCAATAGTGGGAACAGAGAAGTAGAAAGAAAGAAAATATAGTAAGACAGAATGAGATCCTATGTACCCTTACACCTGTGAACACAGACAAGCCATATATATATATATATAAGTAAATATATATATAGTATAAGATTATCCCTTCCTAATGGTACGCAATATCAACTGCCTCTGTGTGCCACTAACTAACTAACCACAACAATTTTAAAGGTACAACAACAACAACAATTTATTTGTTTACATTTTGCGAGAAATTTCTGTTGACGCGTCGTATTGGGGGGGTGTGGTGTAGAGGTGTGATGGTTTTAGTTGGTTATCTCAGCATTGCGTAATCAGATGAGACAGAGTCTCCAAACGCTTATCATTTGTGGCTGTGTGTGAGTGTGGGCCCGGTAGCTTAAGTAATGCTACTTACTCCGTGCACTACTACTATCTTCATTCCCTACAAGAGGGTAGGGTGGTGGTTTTGATTCCTTATGGCTCTACCCCTTATACATTTACTACTTGTATCCTTGTGTTTTATATGGTTAGAAGGGGATACTTGTTTAGGCAGATGTTCCGATTCTGAGAGCTGCTTATTGTTTTTGTTTGTTTTGCTTGCAGGGCCCACAAAAATGGAGGATCCCAGTATTTCACAAAAGGCTGTCCCAGTAAAGAAACGACCTAAAAGGATAAGGACAGTTGAAGGTAGTTGCTATCAATGTCTTAAAAAGAGAGTCAAATGCTCAATTACAAAACCAATTTGTAAAAGATGCATTTCTGACTCTTCGGAATGTAACTATGATAAAGTTATATTGAAATGGGGTGAAGTATTAAGTGTTAAATCAGGTTCAATTAGTACAATTGTTACGAATAACAATAATTCAATAGATCTCAATTCTAAAGAGATCCAACCTTTTAGAAGTAAGAAGAAGAAGAAAACTATTGAGAATGTTTCTTCATCATCTGTTAAATTTAAAATGCATGAAATTAAAAGAAAAACTGATAATGATATACCTGTTAGTCCAAAGACAGTTGTTAATGATGAAAAGAATTCAAATATCTTGATAGCACAAGAGGAGGAAGGTGAATTATATGGTGGTAATCCATTCATCAGATGGAATAATTTCAATGATGATGATCTAGAAGAACAAGATTCTTCAACTTCTTCTGAATTGGTTCAATTCTCAGATGGTTTTAATCCAGTTTATTTTGTCCATTCTCCAACCTTGATTCCTTCACCAGATCAACAACTCCTTTATTTCACGAAAGTTTTAACTCCAAAATTGCATGCCTTTGGTATTCCCTTACATGCATACCAATTGGAAAATGTCATTAGAAGTCATCCACTATTGAATAAATTGGTTCTTACATTATCAACATTTCATATGTTTCATGGTAATGAGATGGTCATTGACTATACCGAAATTCTGAAGGAGAGATCAAATTCAATCAAACTATTCACAGGATATTTAAAAGGTGAAAAGCAAAAAAAGAGGAAAAATCGCTCATTTGATTCGGATGATGATAAAATTCAATTTATATCCGAAAATTTGGATGATGATGATGATGATGAGAATCGTATTGAAATAGTTAAGAATGATGGTCAGGTACTACAACAAAATTCATCACCAGAACCTCTATCTCCATTACTGGTTAATGATTCAACAGAGGATGGTGGTTCTTCAAACTATGAAACACTTTTCAATTCTTGTATTCTATTAGGAACTTTGGATGGTATGATTAATGTTGAAAATTCTTGTATATCATATCAACATTTATATGGTGCAAGAGCAATATTGTGTCATTTGATCAAAAAACGTCCTGATTTTTTATTCAAATCTGTTAAAGAAACAAATGCATTAACTTCAAGAATGTTATCTATGTTTATTACAATGGATTTAATTTATTGTCTTTTCACAGGTGATAAATGCTTTTTACCTGCAAACTATTGGTATCATTTAAGTGGTAAAGATTGTTGGTTTGGTAATTTAAATTCTGATGATCCAATGTTAAGTACTTTTGAAAAATTAACAAGTTTAAGTAATCTTGGTCATAAATTTTTCAAAAATTTATCACCAATAGATTTAAATTCAAGATTGGAGTTGAATCATTTAGAATCAGACTTGAATAAATTAATCTTAAATATAACTAATGCATGGCAAAAATTTGTATCATGTTTTGCGTCTGTTGGATTAATTTATTACTATAGAGTATTTTTGAATTTAAATATTAGAAATTCAATAATTCAAAGAACTGTTGATTATGTTGTTTATAATATCTTACCAACTTCTTCTTCAAAAAGAGATGCATATTTCGAAAATGGTATTGATCCATTCTCTGGATCAGATGCAAATTTAGTAAATGGTGATGAAGAAGCAGAAGGTTATCTCGAACACTGCTTATTGTTCCCGTTGATGGTCATTGGTGCTCATTGTGTTGATCATGAAACTAGAGAAATTGTTAGAAAAAAAGTTACAAAAAGTTTGGCTTATTTACATTTTAAAAATATTGAATTGTTATTGGAATTCTTAGAAAGTCAATGGAGTTTGGCTGATTTAAATAATCCAAAAGATCCAACTTGGTGGGAACAGTTTGGTGATATTGGTAAGGTGTGTTTTATTTTTTAAATTTCTATATTTCTCGTTTTTCTTTATTCATTTGTGCGATTTTATTCTTTTGTTTCCAACTATCCTTCTCGTTTTATATGGTCTTGTTAACTTACATATTCTAAAAACTTTATATTTCTTTAAGATGAACTAATGAAAATCATATCTTTCTGAAAGTCTAACAAGATACAGACCACTTAGGAATGAGACTTTCCCTTCATTTGGGTTTTCCTTATAGTCAATTAATATTCTCCCAATACCATAATAGGTATGACTATTCAAAATTCTCTACGAATTCGAACATTTCATTTTAATACGGATCCATTAAGTGGTATTTGACTCCAATGATTCAACCCATACAACAATTCACTAGTCGCGACACTTCACCGTTGACAGAATTTGAGAACCTTTGATCTGATGCAATTAAAGATTGCTGATTTTAATTTAACAAGAAAGAGATTCCAGTGGAATAGATTCTATATTAGTGAAACAACATGAGTCAGAGGTCCGAGAGTGACAGTAGAGGACGTCAAAGTCGAGTACTTTCTGAACAGGAAGAGATTGCTTCTTTGATTTTTCAGAAGATTAAACCATACTGTATTCAACTATCACAACTTGCATTTGCACCAGATTCAATATTCACATCTAAACAATTATCCAATTCATTGAAAGAGTTAGATTTGAATTTAAATTTGGCAATTTCCAAAAGTATTCTTGAATTCAATAAAGATGAATCAACTTTGGATCTTCCTTCAAGTCTTGCAGATTATATCTTTGTTCCAATTGCTGAAGTTTTGAAAAAATCTCAAATCGCTGATACAGAACTGGAATTCACATTGGCTATTACTGGTACATTGGTGAAATATTGTTGGTCTTATCCTGGCTCATTACCTGTTGCCTTGGTTGAACAATTAATACCCTTGGTTACTTTTTTAATCGGTGGGAAACCAAATGATTCAGGTCTTGAAGTATCCAAGCATTCAGATGAAACTTTATCAAATGGTGTTACTTGTTTGAAATTTTTATTGAAAGGATTGGAAAATCAAGGAGCTTCAATATTTGAACCTTATTTCACAAGTACGAAGAATATTCCATCCATGGCTCATATGGTTTCTGTTTTATTAGCTATTTCTTTGAAGAAATCATTAAACACTCAACTTCAGGTAGATTGTTTGGATACTTTAATACTGCTATATGATCTATTAAATGATGGAGAAATCATATCATTTCTCCTACCGGGGAATATTAGTACCGTTGCAAAAATAATAAAACAAAAACCTCATTACAAGACAACTGCAAAATGCTTTCAATTGATGTCTGCCTTGGTCAGACATACCTTTGATGATAACGAATTGGAAGTACAGGATAAAAACGCAATGGATAGCTTAAGTGATTTAGGAATGCTTGCTGAGGAATTCAACAATGACGATGATAATGATGAGAGCATGACAGACAAAAATTCTGATCTTAAAGTGGTGATACCCGATACTAAATCAGGAAAGATCCATAGAACAACAAGTTGGTTGAAGGCTACAATTTATCAACTTAAGAAGGCACTTGAAGTGATTTTAAAAGTTGAGAATTTGGATAAATATGAGGTGAGACAGAGCATTTTTGAATTTGATCTTACAATTTTGAAGAACTGTTTCAGGTCCTGTGGATATGTCTTACCATTGATTATTAATTCTGTTTCGAGACTTTGCTCCATAGATAATTCAACAAATGAGGTTATTCTACAATCCTTTGGTGTATCAAATACGAACTTCAACCGTTTTTCTGAACTTCTCACCTCTAATTTAATGGCACATATAGAGTCAATGCCTCTTGAATTATCATCACCCGATACTGAAAAAAGTCTTGAGTATTTCAACTCAATCATTTGCTTGACTGAACTAATAGTTGGACTTAAGATTGAATCTACCTACACTTTGATGACACTTGTTGATCAATTACATAAATGCTTGAAGTTGATGCTTCAAGCTACTTATGCTAAGAGTTCCACTAAGCCGTCAATTGGCCAATCTTATGAGACTGATATGATTTTGATTTCTTTGCAGTATACAAATGAAGATTTTAGAGAAGATTTACACGAATCAAGATTGTTCGAAAAGACAATAGACACTGAATTAGAATCTAGATTATCCCATCTTTTGAAAGTTATTGCTTCTCATACTGATGTTCAAAAGATAATTAATTCATTGATATCAACTATGGAACGTAATGATATCCGTGATGATACGAATCAAGTGACTTCCAATTCTGTTGCCCTATGGATATCCTCAACTATCACCAAATTTATAGATTCAAAAGAGCAACAGTTCGATTCAGATGATCTTCTGAACTTTGATGACGAAGAAGAAGAAGAAGAACTGGTTAGCCAGGCTGATCATCGTATGATTGTAAGAAATATCACCGATCGAACATTGGCCCAGGCAGGAGAGATCTTGGAGTGGTCAGCATCTAAAAAATTGGATTCGATTGGAGAGGTGAAATCTACGGTGATTGCTCTTAGAACGATTAAACTTGCATGTCAAAGTTTACAACAAGATTTCAGAGATGAATTAGTTGAATTCTTGTACCCTGTTGTTGACAATTTAGCCTCTTCTGATTCACAAATAAGATCTGAAGCCCAGATTACTGCTGTTACAATTGCAGATATATTATATGATGGTTCATTGAAAGAAATGATTTATGAAAATTCCGATTATTTGATTGATTCTCTTTCATTGCATATGACAGGAGATACAATAACTCCAAGAACTCCAATAGTATTAACTGTGTTAATTAAGCTTGGTGGAATTGAGTTATTGAGTCAATTAGATGATGTAATCTCGATCACTTTCACTTTACTTGATTTATATTACACTTATTCATCTTTATGTGAAGGATTTTTCTTTGTTTTCTTGGAATTGATTGAGCAAGTGTACAAGTTTTATTTTGAAGGCTATGATTTTACTGAACTTGAGAATAAACTTCAGGATGATAATGTATCTCATTCTAGTCCTTGGGGAATGAAATCCATTGATGATGTTTTGAAGTTTCTTGATCGGAAAGTGGAACTTCCTGCTGATTTCTTAGAGCAAGATTCCGATGATGATGACGAGGGAAGCGAGGTCCTCAAGAGTGATAAAGTACTGGAGATTGATAGTGATGATGAATCAGACACCGAGATAGATACAACCACCATGGACCCTGATAACCAACACCCGGATATCGAAGATGATTCACCAATTTGGACCTCTCCAATATCTCCAAGTTTGTACCAAGTGATTACTCAAATAATCACTTATTCAGATAGGCTTTCTAAGCATAATTCTCAAACTGTGACAATTGCCACTTTAAGATTGATGGATAAAATTATTCCGATCCTGGCCACTCAAAAATCAAAATTCTTGCCACTTGTTGCCGATCTTTGGCAAACTGTTACAAGCTTTATAATAACCAGTGATAATTATCGAATCATTGAACTTTCTTTAAACGTCACCGAGAGCATGATCCGCTATGCAAATACTTTCACAAGTAGCAGATTTATTGATTTATTCAACAGCTTTAAGACTAAGCCATATTTTCTTTCCCTGATTGCAAAGCAGAAGAAGATTTATAACATGAGCGAAAATAAAGCAATGATGAACAGGGTTGAAAATAGGATCGTTAATCGAACGAGTACTTCAACAAATCATGAGATCAAAATATTTGAGCACGTTTGCAAGTTTCTTCAGTTTGGGCTTGTCAAATTTGGAAGATTTTTGCCACCTGATTTTGCTCTTGAGGTAATCAAGATCACAATCATGTACGATGATAATATGGATCACTATGGTTATTTTGATGATGTTGTATTCTATCTCAACACACAACGAAGCAAAGAATGATATGACAACAAAATATGTCGCAGCTTCCAGCACAGCCACATTCTCAGAAATTTTATTTTTTATTGTTTACATATTTCCTAATTAGGAAGTGTAGATACTGGCATATCGAAGGATGTAAACATCAACTCCTTTGTGAAGAAGTAAAGATGAGCAAGCTTGAAGTGGGTTTGCTGGAAGGGGCCTTATCATCTTGAACGTGACTTGATTGGATTAATTAAGAATTAGCAAGGGGGACATAGATACTTAAAAGTGCATGGGACAATGGAGTCAAAGGAACAGATGGCCAAGGAAATCCTGGGTTTGAATGACGACCAACTTTCTCTACTTCTATCGATGTTCAAACCCAAGAATGAAGTGATAAGTGAAGAATCGCAAATACAGCAACAGCAACAGCAACAGCAACAGCAACAGCAACAGCAACAGCAACAGCAACAGCAACAGCAACAGCAACAGCAACAGCAACAGCAACAGCAACAGCAACAGCAACAGTCGATTAATAACAATAAATCAGATGGTCTCCGAGATCCTAAAGTTCAAGAACATGAACAAGAAAAGAACAAAGGAACAGCGACTTGTTTCCAGGCAACGGCAAGAAGCCTTAGTGACAAGATTGAAGAAATTGAAAGTCTGAGTTGGATCATAGGAAGAAATGACTTGAAAGTGACTAATTGGTTTTCCGAGATGGATTCCAACCTGACTGGATGCATTGAAGAGTTGAAGAACGATATATCAAAACTTAACGAAGACTTCATAAGATCCTTAACTACTATAAATAAGGGTCTTACAGTGTTGAAAGGTTATGATTCACATTCAGCGTCCACAATTTTAAGCCAAGCTACCCAAACAGCTATACGAGACTATGAAAATAAGAATTTTTCCTCAATTAAAAATTATTGTGACAAAGCTTTTACCATGACTGATCTTTGTAAAAATATTGAAAGTTGTTTTGAAGCCATTAAACCATTACTATCAGATAAGATGTATGAGATTGCTGTTATTTCCAAAGAACTTAGAGAATTACTTGATACGATTGATATACCATCCGGTAGTAAATTTATGAACGAGATACCCACAAGAGAAGAAGCTGAAAAGATTTTAAATTCGTGGGAGACTGTGAATCTCAAAGAATTAATGAGTACCAAGTTTAGTAATGCTAGTCCATTCTATTTCAAAAAAGTTCAGAATGAGCTAATTAAAGTGAGACAGATTGTCGATACTAAATTACGTGATGTAAAGGATCTTTTGGAGACTCTTTTGGCTTTGGGTGCTTTATTGGATTATGATACCCTAATGATTCAGGAGCTTGAACCATTAGACGACGAAAAGATACTTTGTGAAATTGGCTTAAAGGATAAACAACTCGAGAAATATCGTAAATTACTTCAAACTATGGTTACATTAAAAGCTGAGAGAGAAGTCAAACTATCAACTATGATAACTAGAATTGAAAAATTGAATGATGTTTTGAAACCAGACGAAGCATCAATGGAAGAATATATTAAAGCCAATAACAATCTCAAGTTGAATTCATTGGAGAATTTGGAAAATTTGTTGGTTGAATTGGAAGAAGAAAAAAAGATAAATGCATATAAATTTATTGATATCAGCCGAAAAGAGATAGTTCAATATTGGGATTCTTTAATGTATGGGATTGAAGATCGAAATAAGTTTAGTTGTTTGTATATTCAAGATGAGACACTTTATAATGATTCACTTTTAGAGTTACATACCGATGAAATTACAAGATTACAAAAAGAGCAAGAAAATCTTCAAAATTTCTTAGTTTCCGTTGGGGAATTTTATGAATTTGTTAATTTAATAAAACAACTGTCTGATCCAACTGCATTACTTGGAAGAGATGGAATGAAAATTTTAAGGGAAGGTACTAAAAAATCGAAACAATTACCTGACAAAGTTACAGAATTACTCTTACAAATAAAAATGGTTGAGGATCAAATCGGAAGGAAATTTTTTATCAATGGAGAATTATTGTTATCTGCCGATGTTGAAAAGAATAATAAATCAACGAGATCTTCAAAGAGAGCTATCAGTCCTGCAAAGAATTTGAATGTTAGAAGCGTAAGTTGTGGATCTATTGCTAGATCCACTAACACTCCAAGAAGTAACAATATATCGCCTAAACGTGCACCAAGTTCAAGTGGTCCAAGTGGTCTAAGGCAATCAAGACCTGGTGCCATCAACAACAATTACAATAACTTAAACATCAATAGATCAGTTATTAGAAAGCAAACAATTCATGGGACATTAAATCCCTTTGATTCAAGAGAGAGTTCTCCATTGAAAAGACAAAAGATTAATTCATCAAATACCCAAATGAAAAATTCATTTACTAAACTTGAACCTCCAATATTCACCACAAAGAGAAATCAATCTCCAGTGTTACAAAGACCCAATACTTTAACTGGGGGTACTATATCAAATATACCTATTGTAATTAAAGGTGGATCACCAATGAGACAACAACAACATCATCATCAGTCTGGAGTTCTTCCATTGGGATCAATTACAGCTGTACCAAAATTGGCACTTCCAAATATTTCTCCATTAAGAAGACCAAGCAGTAGTCCAATATCTGGTCCTTCATCATTGAAGAAAGCAACCAAATCAAATATTCCAATAGGAATAATTGGCAATAATTCTATGAAGATTCCGAATCTGTCCAAAAATATCTATCAGGATGATTGTTCACCAGAGAGAGGAATTCCAGTTGCTGAATTAAGTGATTCCATGATTGATTATAGTGGTAATGAATTTGATATGGTTGATAAAGAGAATCTTCTACAAGTTAAAGTTGGCAAGAAAGAACCAACAAGAACCGATATTAATGAAGTTTCACTCAATTGGGAAGTTGATACTTTTTAAAAAATGTATTATTATTATTTATAGCGCTATGTAAATAAAATTTGATTATAATTTATTTCCAACTTTTGGCAATTAAACCATCAGGTGGAGTGGTTTCAACTTTTTTCTTACCAACTTCATTCCAATCTGTACTCAATGCAGTACCATTACTTTCGACATAACTCTTCATCATTGCTCTTTTAACATCATCATTTGCATCCTTGTATAATTTCTTAAAGAATTCATCAGGCCCCCCATCATCATCCTCTTCATTTTCTTCACCTTCTTCTTGGAGGCTGACTTTTGACCAATCGACTTTCTTAGTTGAAGAAGAAGGATAAGTTGTAGAGTCTTCTTGTTCAACATTAGTTGATGAAGAAGGGGATGGTGCTTCGATTGATGTCCATTTTTCATTCTTTTCCTTGATCAAGTAAAGTTCCAACTTTGTACCAAAGAGTCTGAATGAAGATTCCAAAGGTTTAATTAAATCAAATAGTCTATCAACGTTATAAGAATAATCTGACCCATCCTTTGCTTTGAATGACACAGAGAAACTATCTGGACCAAAGTTAACATTGACCGATTCCTTTGGAATATTTTTGATGAACAATGAGATATTAACCTCGGACTGAGAATCAAACCAGTCAATTCTCAATTCTTGTTTCTTTGGTGGAATTGTAACTTCAGGCTTTGTCGACTCTTCAGTTATTATCTTTGGCTCGTCCTTCTTAGGTAATGGAGTAATCACTTTCGGCAAAGCCTTGACATTTATTTTGGATTCTTTTGCATCTTGTAACTCAGCAACTATTGTCGATTCAAGCTGGTCTAGAGATTCTTGAGTATTCTGACCAACTTTCAGCAATTTACCAAACACTGTATCTTTAAACAACATCGATTCATTATCTGATGGATTATAGTATAATGAGTTTATAATCTGAATAAATGACTCTTTAAAGAGCTTGATTCTGAAATAGATCATGGCTTTGAGCCAATGGACTCTGGCAATTTCAGTACTACCAACAGCTACCGAAGATGCATCGAATGCATCCTTTAATGATGAATCATATTGGCTTGTTCTTAAATACGCTTGACTTCTAAGAATCAAGAAATTGAGATACTTGGGGAATTTGGCCAAGGCATCATTCAATTTTGAAATTGCCAGTTCATAATTATCCTTAGAGAACTCCTTCTCAGCCTCCAGATACAACTTCTCTTCTCCAGCCATATCTCTGTATACTATAACCTCCTTTCAAGACAAAAGACATCACATTATCTGTCCCCATCTTCTTCTTCTTCTTCTTCTCCCCACCTTCCATCTAACACAGCCGTGAAAATCAGCTCTGAAAAAAAAAAATTTTTTTTTAAAGGGGATAACAACTAAAGAGAGGGAAACAAGACTAAGAGAGACAAGAGAAGAGGAGACAAGTGGTACTTATATATACACTTGCTATACAACTACACACATAATGGGTTCAGAAAATAGCATACGGATAAATAGTCTTGTGTTGGATGCTGGTCCTTTGATCACGCAGACTGCATCTCAGATACAGCAACATGCCCATAAATTTTATACAACTCCAGGAGTTTTCAATGAATTGAAGGATGAATTCGCAAGATCTCAAGTTTTACTATGGGGGGACAAATTATTAATTAGACAACCAAAGAGGGAAGCTATTCTTGCAGTGTCAAACTTTGCCAAGCTGACTGGTGATATTGCTGTTTTATCCCAGAATGATCTACATATTGCTGCTTTGGCATATGAGTTGGAGTGTGAGTTAAATAATGGACCATGGAGATTGAGAAGTTTTCCTGGTGAGAAGAAGCAACAGAAGAAGGTGATAGAGGCAGAACCAAAGAAGGAGGAGGAACAGCAACAACCAAAGGAGGCCGAAGAAGAAGAACCAGAAGAAGAACAAGAAGAACAAGAAGAACAAGAGGAGGAAGTGGAAGCAACTACCGAATCAACCAAGGCTAAGAAGCCAAGAAGGAGAGGTGGTAAGAGACATAGAAACAAGGCTCAAACTGTTGTGAAAGAGGAAGATTTGAATGAAGAATACAATGAATCAGATGATGATGGAGAATGGATAACTCCAGATAATCTACAAGATGAAATAATCAAATCATCAAAAGAGGATCAACTTGAATCCAACAATGAAATTGGTAAAATCAAAGTTGCATTATCAACAGGAGATTTTGCAATTCAAAATGTCTGTTTACAAATTGGAATAAATCTACTAAATTCCCTAACTGGAAGTCAAATCAAAAGGGTTAGAAATTATATGCTTAGATGTCATGCATGTTTTACATTGGTTCCAATACCAAAAGATAATACACCAAAGCATTTCTGTCCATCATGTGGAGGTCAAACATTGTTAAGATGTGCGGTTAGTATCAATTCAACAAATGGAGAAATCACACCATTTTTGAAACAGAATTTTGAATGGCGTACAAGAGGTGATGTTTATTCATTACCTTCACCATTAAGTAAAGCATCTACCCAAAGATACGGTAAAAAAGGTTTTAAACATAACAACAACAATAACAAAAATCAAGGATTGGGTGAAGATATTTACTTAAGAGAGGATCAAAAAGAATATCAAAGGGCAATCAAAGATGCAAAATGGCAAATCAAGAAAAACGAGAAACAGCTATCAGAATTTATCGGTGGTGGATCTGCTGATAACTTCATTTCACCATTTTTCACAGGTCTAGACAACAATTCAAAGCCAATTCAAGTATCTGTGGGCAAGAGTAGATTTGTCAACTCATCTAAAAAGAGATAGCACTACCACATGCAACAATAAGAGAAATAAATAGAAGATCCTCGGCTTGGATGAACCCTTAGTAGCAGTTTAAAACTGTTTTTAACTTTTAAACAAGAACAATATTTTTAAACTGCCGAGGAAAATCCAAACAATAAGAAAGCATTATTATCATTATGAATGTATTATTAATCTTTTTGGAAAGTTTAATTGTTAGTAATCTGGACTTCGGAGTCTGGACTTTTCTTTGCGTCGATTGACCCGACTATACCGATTTTTTCATATATCCGAAATCGATCCGAATTTCATTTTGATGATCATCATATGGGTATATAAAGTGGAGTGGTTATCTTGAATTGATTAGTTATCTTCCTGGTTTTTTTTCTTTCTATTAACTCTTATTCTATTAATATTTTAACTAACTAATTAACTAACCATGTCCAAAACACTTTACGATTTCACGGTAACTTCTAAAGTTGATGAAGCTTATGCTCTTTCTGAACTTAAAGGTCAAGTTGTTTTGATTGTTAATACTGCTTCAAACTGTGGTTTCACTAAGCAATATAAAGAATTGGAAGAAATTTATCAAAAATTCAAGGATCAAGGATTTGTTATCTTGGCTTTCCCATGTAACCAATTCGGTCATCAAGAACCTGGTACTCAAGATGAAATTGTTCAATTTTGTTCATTAAACTATGGTGTTTCATTCCCAATCATGAAAAAAATTGATGTTAATGGTGCTAATGCTGATCCTTTATATAACTGGTTAAAGGATGAAAAGTCAGGTTTACTTGGTTTCAAAGGTATTAAATGGAATTTTGAAAAATTCTTGATTGGTAAAGATGGTAAGGTTGTTGAAAGATATTCATCTGTCAAGACTCCTGGTAAAATTGCTCCAGATATTGAAGCTGCCCTTAAGAAATAAGTAATTTTCTTATCTTGTTTTATCTCTCTTTTTGTGTATGTGGTTTTTTTTATTACTTAATTCTATCAATTTCTCTTTTATAAGATACTTTTACTTCGCCTTCAAATAGTTAATACTTTTTTTATCTTTTATCTTTTTGACATTACTCATAACTAGAAACATAAATTTTACTGGTCACCAATTGGCTTACTTAATAAATGACCCATTCTTTCAACTTTTGTTCTTAAATAACCTTCAATTTCATCACTATGAATTCCATTGGATTTATCTTGCCATGCCAATGGAACCATTGGCACTCTTTTAACAACTTGAACCAATCTATTTTTACCTTCAACTGCAATTATTTTATCTGGATTGTTTGTTAATAAATCAATTTTATTCAATCCTAAATCAAGTAAAATTGCAGTTGCCAATGAAAATGATCTTTTATCAGCAGGATGACGTAACATCAAATTTGCTTGAACTGTATCGGCTCCTAAATCTTGTAAATTATAAGCCTTTAATTTTTCACCTAATCCAATTCCACGTCCTTCTTGTCTTAAATAAACAATACATCCATGACCATTTAATCCCATTAATCTACCAGCTTCATCAAATTGTTCTCCACAATCACATCTTGCACTCCAGGCAGTTTCTCCCGTATAACACTCAGAATGAATTCTAACCAAGGTTGAGTAATCAATAGAGTGCGTGGCATCTTCATCTTCAATAACATATCCCTCATCATCAAATTCCAATTTCAAATTCAATCTTGAATCTTCATCTGCTAATCGACGTCCAGGATATAATTTACCAACATATGCACCTCTGGTCATTCTATCATTCTGTGTTTCGCCTTCTCTTCTTTTGAATAAACTTCTTGATCTAATATCCTCACCAAAAACAATAGCCAAATGCTCCTTTTTATCAACATTATTTGAATATAAATGTAAGAAAATTTCAGGTCCTTGAGTTGTTGGAATTCTAGCCCGTGCTATACATTTAACAATGGGGAGTTTTTCAGGTAATTGGTTTCTTTTATTCTGTGTGGATATTGGAGTCATTGAACGTAAATCCAATTTAGAAATCTCTTCCAATGATGTTAATCCTCCAATCGTTGGAGAAACTATTGGCATTTGATCAAATACATCATCAAAAGATGACAAATCCGATGATCCACTACCACCGATTCCACCACCATCACCGACTATCCTTGTAGCATTCTCATGATCTTCGACTAACTTACTATCAATATCTTGCATGGTCTAACCTTCTGATCTCTATAATATTTGTTGAAGAAAGAAAATTTCAATAAAACTACTACTAGAAAAGGTGGGGTTGAAAAACTAGCTTTTAGTCAACTATTATTAAGAAATAGACAAAATGGACAAAATTCACCGAAACGGGAAACTAAACCGTGTTTGAAAAATGGCTGAACAACTAACACAGACCACGTCGATCGACGATAAGAAGGCTGTGTATGATATGGTAATTAATGACGTAATCCGGGGTAGTAGTGCTATTTATTTGTATAAATCTGGAATTGGATGGATTGCTTGCTATCCTTCGTCTACTACTTTATTCTTCTTTCTTTATCAAATAATCATGCCGTTGACAGAGAAACAGAAATGGATTTTGGGAGGTACATTACTTTTGGGTGGAATTGGATTGTATGTTCAATCTTCAAAGAATCCATTTGTTAAACCAAAACCTATAATTTATCCACCTGGTTCGACTCCCAAAAATCGAATCTTTTTACCTATCAGAAATCGTGATGAATTACAAAATTATATTGGATTAAGACCTCCCTTGTTGTTGAATTTTGTCTATCGTGGTGATACTGCCTCGAATAAACTGACATCTGAACTTATCAAAATCGTTGGTTATGATATAGATGATGAAAAATTGATCAATTTAGTTGATGTTGAAAGTGATTTATTTGAAACAAAAGGTTTATTGTTGGATTATCAAGTTACTGATATTCCAACTGTTGTTTGTTTGACTAATCAACTTGCATCAGATAGATACGTTGATGCTAAATTAATTGAAGATCCAGAACATACAAAAGTAAAATATGATGAATTAAAAGAATGGGTTGAAAAAAATGCAATTGATAAGAAAAAAAAATAATTATACATATATATGAAGATTTTTATGAAGATTTCCAAATTTGAACCACATTATCGTAAAAACTGCATGTAACTATTTGATCACTTATCCAATCCCCTCCATAACAAATTGACTCATGATCTCCTTTGAAATAATTTTTAACGTATATACTATCATCTTTATAATCCAATATTCTAGCACCATCATACATACAACAACTTAAAACATTACTACTTTCCCCATTTGGATCATTAATTAATCTCCAAACACCACCTCCTAAGTTTAATTCTTCAATCACTTTCGGAGGAACAATCAATTGATTTGAAACTGCTCTAAGATCCAAACTTTTAACATTATCATCATATGAGCCTGTCCAGAATCCATAAGGTTGATTAAATATCTTTGTATTGATGGATACTATTCCAGCATCATGAATCCTTGTACTTGACCAAATTATATCATCATTATCACTTCGTATATCCCTTGCAACAAGCTTCCTATCATCACCTCCCGAAAATACAACATTTTGAAATATTTCACCACCAAATGTACCAAACCAGCATTCAAGATCATGACATTGTGAAATTGATTCAATCGTTGGATTTGAAGATTGTAATTTGATAATCCCAACACTACCATCTGTCCCCGTAACAACCAAATAATCCCTCATGATTGAATGAAATTCAATAGATGTAACTAATATATCATCTCCATCTTCAAATACTTTAAAATCATACAGTTTCGTAAGTTTAAAATCATCATTTGAAATTCTCCAAAAGGTGATATGCGAAGTGGAATGGGCAGTAACCATAAGATTGCTATCAAATGGTGAAATCTTGATATCTAGAATTGCCGAATCGGTTGGATATTCATCAACCAATTTGCTTTCTTCAATATTCCATAATTCAATGGACCCTGTTCTAAAACCAGTTGATTTATCCAAAGTATAAGTACCCAAATAGACAAGCCTGGAATCAAAAGGACAGATCCTCAAACAACAAGGAGGAGACTTGCTCTTGAATCCATTCAACTTCAACAAGCCCGGCGGACTGACAACCTCAGACATACCAACTGACCCCCTTCAACAAGACAAATCCTTCTTGTCTATACTACTTAGAGTAGTAGGGTTATCCCTCAGTTCTCTTCACCTTCTCAACCCTTACCGGAGAAGACATCTCTGCACCACACATTACGTCACCGCTGACACACCCACACAACAGACCCTTAAATGAAAACTGGCAGATCGATCAATGTTTACAATTCAGACACCAAAACGTTTAAATTATCTCTCTTTAATAAACATTGTATACTCTACTAACAAACAGCATTATAACAACTAATACAAGGTATCTAATATGGTAAGTGAACGGTATCTGGAAACAGAGTAGTTCTTGTCACTTTTACTAACACCCTTTACCCCTTTTTTCTTTAGAGTTCAGACAAATCATACCAGGATGCATTTGCATTGTTTGATAAGAGAGGAGCAGGTAAAGTTCCAACCGATCATTTAGGCGATTTATTAAGATCAATAGGTCAAAATCCAACATTACAAGAGATCTCAGAATTACAACAATCTTCACCATCTGAACTGTCATTTGACCAATTCAAAGAAATTATCAATAGACCTGACGGTTTCAAGAAATTAGGCTCTGTTGAAGATTATATTAAATGTTTCCAAATCTTTGATAAAAATTTAACTGGTTTAATCGGTGTTGGAGAATTAAAGTACATCTTAACTTCAATTGGTGAGAAATTGAATGAGGACGAAGTTGATGAATTATTAAAAGGTGTCAATGTTACAGATGATGGGAATGTTGATTATGTTGAATTTGTTAAATCAATCTTATCCCAATAAGTAAGTAAGTAATCTACATATAAACATATACCCTTAAATATACAATAAATAAATAAAAATTGTATTCATCAGATTAAGAAAGGAAAACAAACAGACGTAAATAAATAATATTATAGGTTTTTTTTTTCTTTTTAAAAATTTTTCTTTCATAGTAATCATTTCATATCATCATTATAATCATTATAATTATCAAGTTAGGATTGGTAAGAAATTGGCAATTATCATCATTGGTATACCAAATACATCTCTTTTCAAAGTCCAGATACAACTTGTTCTAATACTTTCACCATTCGGTGTTAATAATGTACATTCGGTCATTGTTGCACCTCTAAAATCTCCAAATGCAATCTTGGAAAATAATTGAAAATATTCAACACATGATTTATCATCCATTATTTCAACAACAAAAGTTGATTTATTCAGTAATTCATTCTTTGACCAACCTGTTAATATACAAAATTCATCACCAACATATGCAATTTGTGAAGTCCTTCTCCAAACTAATGTTGGAGTTGCTGAAATTTTAATATAATCATCATATTCTAATAAAGTTCTTTGAAAGCATTGTTCGGCAAAAATCATATCATCTTCAGTTAAATGAATCATACCTGCAATAAATGATGGTCTATATTCAGACATTGATTTTGACATTGAAACTAAATCTTTTTTACCAAATCTTTTTTTCAAATATTGATTCAAATCATGATATGGTTTAACATATGAAAATGGTTTATCTATCTTCTTATAAATTTCTGAAGGTTTTTTATAGTGTAATCCACATGGTGTATCATTAAAAATCATAGGTTTTTTGGAATCACTATTACCTGTTCTATGGCTATCATAACTATGATAAAAATAACTTTGAGGTTCATTTGGATCATCTATAATTCCAATTGAAAAAGAAATTGCCGATCTTTTATTTCTTTCATGAAATTGAATTGGATTTTGGTTTCTAAATTGTGAAATCATTTTAACAACTTCCGGGAATGTATGCGATTTTAATTTCCCTTCAGAATCCTTGTGTGTAACTCCTGTTGTTCCAATAAAATATTGATTAGTTGATGCATCACAGATTGGCGCATCATAGTTTTCACTATTCACAAAAAAGCTATTATTTGTTAAAGTTGTTGTCGTTGTCGTCTTATCATAAGTTATTGGTTTATAACTTCCTTGTGTATCCTGTGGACTTGGAGATATCCCAAACTGTGTAATTCCTTGCTGATCCTCAGTTGGTGGTGGTACAAATATTGGTTGATGCTGAAACATCAATGGTTGATAATTTAAATATTCAATAGTATCCTCAGAATTGGAATTACTTACAGCAGGACTTAAAAATGGCTGACTCTGTTGCCTGGTCAATGGATGCTGTTGTGTTTGTTGTGACTGCTGCTGCTGTTGTTGTTGTTGATGATGTAAAGGATGTAAAGGGAGCATCTGTTGTGGTTGTTGGAAACCACGTTGTGATGCTGAATTCTCAGGGCTTAACAGATCCTGTTGAATTATACTACCCAAGATTGAATATTCTAAATCTGCAGCCATGGACATGAATTTTTTGGCATCACTTCCTCCATTTGAGTCATCAATTGTCGATATCATTGATCCATTATTGGAAGAAACTTTACTCAACTCTTGTAATGGATCTGAAACTACAAGTGGACTTGTACTTAGTCGTCCATCTTCACAACCAATAGGAATCGAATTCGAAGTTTCTTGAGAATTCAGAAATTGACTCCCACTAGTAGTACCAGGCATCATCAATTGAGGTTGAAACATGGTTGAATATGGATTATTATTGTTAGGAACAATAGGAACAGGTGTAGATGAAGATCTTGAGACTCCATCCCCTGAATCATCCAACAAATATTTCTTAGTTTTTCTTGGTGCATCTGCACATGTTGTTTGAAGTCCTCTGGTAACACATCTTTTGCAAGGTCTAGATTCATCACAGGTCATATGTGCTTTTCGACAATGGTTGCATGCCCTTGAAACCTTCTTTGCAGCTGCCCTTCTCCTCTGCTTCGGTCTCTTTGAGAATTCTGGCTCTTCTGACGATGAAAGAAGAGCATTCACACCAACAGAGCTTCCACTACCACCATTATTATTTTTATTATTATTATGATTTTTATTAATCCCCGCAACTACTCCACCACCAACCAAACTTTCCAGCTTCACCTGCGTTTCCATCGTTCATTCAAGCAAAGAAAGGCGCCAATAAAAGTACAAAACAGCAACAACTAACAACAACCGTGTTCTGTTGATGGATATGGGAATACAAAATCCTTTTACTCCAAGTGATTTAATCCCCTTTTAGATCAAACACCGGAGTACCACTCTCTCTCTTGTTTTACCAAACAAGGGGGACAAAAGCTCAGTTTGTCTGAATATCCACAAGGTCGATCGACCACACGTCGGTTTCCTCTTTCATTTCCCCATTTCCCAGGGAGTCATATTTTCGTCGATTTTTTTTTCTTTTCTTTTTCTCCTTGATGGGTTGGAACCAGTTATAGAGTGGTATTCATTTCAAAATCTATCACTATTATTCATTAAGATGGCAGAGCTGGCTGAGACATTTAAGAACTTGAAGATTGCAGAGCTTGACGAGTCAAATTTGACCACTGAGGAGCTAGCTTTGAAGTCGCAATGGGAGACTTTAACTCCTGAAAGATTGGAAGAAAATTTGGGTGGTTTGAATGATGCATTAAGACATATGACATACGTTACCGGTAATAGACCAACAAGTTCAGATGTTGAAGTGTTCAAGGCTGTCTTTGGTTATGCAGCTAAGGCTCACTCTTTGGAAGAAATTGCAAGCCTGAGACATATTATTAGATGGATTGATTTGATTCAAAATACAATTGTTGAACTTCCTGAAGATTCAAAGTTGAAAATTACATTTGAATTGGAATTACCAAGAGAAATTAAGGAGAAGAAGAAGAAAGAAGAAGCAAAGAAAGAAGAAGCTAAGAAGAAGGTTGAACAAAAGAAGGCTCAGAATGTTGCCAAAAAGGAAGAATCAATAGCAAAAGTGAAAGCTGCCGCTTCTTCAAAACAAGGACCCCCAGATGAAGAAACTTTAGCAAAAGCAAAAGCTGAGAAAGAAGCCAAAAAGGCTGCAAAGGCATTAGCTAAAGCTGAATCAGATGCAAAAGCAAAAGCTGCCCAAGTGCCTCCAAATCCTTCATTGATTGATCTCAGAGTTGGCTTCATCGAAAAGGCAGTTAAACATCCAGATGCTGATGGATTATATGTTTCTACAATCCAAGTTGGAGATGAGGAAGGCCCAAGAACCGTTTGTTCTGGATTGGTGAAATATGTTGCATTGGAAGATATGCAACAAAGATATGTTGTTGTTGTCTGTAATTTGAAACCAGTTACAATGAGAGGTATTAAGAGTTCAGCAATGCTTTTATGTGCATCCGATGAAGAAAATGTCGAATTTGTCAATCCTCCAGCTGGATCTCAACCAGGTGATAAAATCTTTTTTGAAACTTTTGATGGTACACCTGAAGCTGTTTTAAATCCAAAGAAGAAGATCTTTGAACAAGTTCAACCTAACTTCTCAACAAATGAGAATTTCGAAATCATTTACAAACAAGATGGTAAATCTGATGTTAGATTAATCAATAAGAAGGGTGAATTATGTAAAAATACTTCAATTGTTAATGCTAATGTTCGTTAAGCAGTAGATTACATAATATAATATATAGGTGGCTGTGCAATGTAAATAAATAATTATATTTCGTGGCGCAGATTAGAACAAGTAAGGGAGCTACACCACACCCCTGGAGTACACATTTCTGGTATTTCTGTCTGGATATCTTGTCTTATCTTAGGTATATAACATTTTCAACTATATGTGATTCTATCTGCTTCGTCAATGGATTGCTTATGGTATCAATGAGCCAATACACTTTTGTAACAACCACCCCATTTCAATCTAATGCTTCTCTTGATCTTGGCTTCACCTTCTGCTTTTGTTTCAAGTCATTTAAAACAATTGATTTCTTTTACTAATCCTCTTTCCGTCCGGTGTGGTGTAAGTCTAACTCAATTCTTCGAACAAATTGGACGAAGCTATCATAGTTTCTGCTGTATTTGTTCACTCCCTACTATGGCGCCCGTCTCCAGATAACCAATCTGCTGTGAACTGTCACGTGACCAGCAGAATATTATTTGACAGTTGTGAAATATCAGTTCATGTGATGAAATAGTTAAACTCTTTCCTCATCAAACATGTCATGATGTGTTATAACCGCATTAAAGTGCCTTAAAATTGATAACTGTAGTTGTTAGGTATAAAAAATCGTAAATATCCTCTTTCAGATTGACAGATGTAATAGGATGCTTCTTTCTTTTTTGGTGTTTCTTTCGTATTGAAAAATGACTGCCGATCAACAAGTTAAGCCTCTTAGAATTGCCATTCTAGGTTCTGGTATCGTTGGTGCCTTTGCTGCTGTAACTTTGTCCAAACTTCCAAATGTTGAAATCACTGTTTATGAGAAAAGTGAAAAAGTACGTGAAGCTGGTGCAGCTATCACTTTAACTGAAGCAGGACTTATCACTCTTGGTAAAGTTTTGGATCTTGATGAACTTGAACCAATTTTGTATAGATCACCAGAACTCCATTTTACCACTACACGTCATTGGAAAACTGGAGAGCATTTGAAGTCATCCAACCCAACTTTTGCATATCCTGAAAAATACGCCCATGCTAAGGCCCAAAGAATACTATTTCACAATTTTATCTTGAAAGGTGTTCCAGAAGGGGTGATTAAATATAATCACCATGCAGTTGGAGTTGATTTAGGCTCATCTGAAGTGGTTATTAGTTTCGAAGGTAGAGATCCAGTCACAGCAGACTTTGTTATTGCAGCAGACGGTATCTATTCCAAGATTCGTCGTCAATTCACCAATGATAAAATTGTCTATAAAGGTGCTGTCGCTTATCGTAATGTTTTTGATGAAAAACTTGTTGAGCATATCCCAGGTGTTCCTGATGATATCACAGTTTGGATTGGTAGAAACTCTGCTATGTTTATGACAAGACTAAGACCAGGGCTATTCAATGTTGCCGCGCACCTTCCAGAATCTGCAGAGGTTGCTGCCAAACTGAAATGGGATCATGGTACTGGCGAATGGGGAAGAAAACGTATGATTGAACATTTCAAGGATTGGGACCCTGTCATCGGACAGATCCTTGAAGTCATGCCAGAATCAGTTGCCTTCCCATTGGAAAGAGCTCCATGGCTAAATGATTTAGTGGTCGAGGACAAATTAGCCTTTGTTGGGGATGCTGCGCATCCTACCTCTGGAGTTTACGGTGCTGGTGCAGCACTTGGCTTTGATGATGTTTGGGCACTTTATAGATCCTTGTCCGAGACATCAGAGATCGAATCTACTGATCCTTCTACATCAACTAAGTATGATCTTCAAAAGTCCCTTCTTTTGTTCAATGAGACAAGAAAACACTTCTTGCATAGGGTCGAACAACAGGTCGATATTGATAAAGAAGTGGGATTAAAGTATGTTGCAGCTGCTAAAGATGATGAAGAATGGACAAGACGTGTACAGAAACGAAGTGTGGGCTCGGTTTGGATATCCGAACATAACGTTGAAGTGGAGTTTCAGAAAGTTAGAGATAGCTTTTTCTTAGATATCTTCAACTGAAGTTACACTACTTTTCATTTCCAGAAAGAAGTACTTCTACTTTTTATGTTTGACAGAGATATAAATCTGGCTATCTTTTTATCAACTCAATAATCTTGGCTTCAGTAAACTGGTAAAAATGCAAATCGCAAGAACTTTTGTTGTAGTGCACATTGAGAGACTTTCATGAGGCTTTTTCCCTTGCAGATATTGAGAATAGATAGTCATCAAAAGACTGGGGAACTCAACTGTAGATGCCCGCTGTATAGATCCCTACTAAATGGGATGTTCTTCAAAATGCAGCTACACCCCACCAAGCAATTTTTGCACTATTATCTTATCCAGCTGAAAGATTAGGTCTCAACATTATTGGAAGGAGATTGATTATATCGTTGCTTACTTGCACATATAAGAAATAAATATTTTTTCAACCTTACTTGAAAATATAAATTTCGATGAAATTGGGAGATTGGGGTTATCAATTAATAACTTATTTTTTCGTATTACTCTATAAGCTCAGAAATAGTCAATGGGGTGGAATATATGTTTTTGATTCCAGAAATCTGGATTTCAGTCAAATACACGATTTTACTCTATCAAAGAGCAATCGATTACTCTATCACAGGCCAATCGATAAAAGTCCAAAACGAAACCTCAACAGTTGCCAAAAAGAGTTTAGTACTGGATATGGCTCCGTGCTCTGGAAGGGAAACTTTAGATACCCGAGATTGCCAATACGGAGGCAGCTTAGGAAGAATAAATGAGCCTCTCTAGGTACATACATCATGCCATAGATAAAGATAGGAATTGCTCCAAACCATTACAAGCTTTTATAGTTGAATACTTGGGAATGAAGATAATAGTTTACCCTTGATCACTATAGTTTGGTGTAAATTTGCAGTCTCTTGGAATCCAAGCTGGCTACCGAGGCGAGATGCTACGCAGGTCGATTCAGCTACTGTTCCCTCAGATTACGTCATCCCACTCCTTTTATGACCATTTGCTTTCATAGATGTAGCTTAAGTATGCCGATGATCTGAAGAATCATAAAGAGTTAGACAAGGAGACAGATAGTTGGATAGGATGAAGTTATTGGCACAGACCTTTGAAAAGGATAAGAGTGGGACAGTTACTGTTGTCCCACAAGATAATGATGACCTGTGGATGTTGTACAACTTGATATCCAAACAGGATGAAGTTCAACTCAAGACTGCTCGTAATGTTAAAAAAGTTTCAACAGGAAGTGGTGGTTTGAGTGGAAATGCCAAGAATCTGGGACCCAGCATTAAGAAGATACTGACTTTGAAATTGGTTGTTGAATCAACGGAGTTCACACCATCAGACGAAACGATTCGTTTAAAAGGTCGAACAGTTGAACAACATATCGATGTTCCAATGGGTTCATATCATACAGCAGAACTAGAATTGAATCAGAAGATAGCCATATATAAATCAACCTGGGATGAATTAGCATTGGAATTAATCAGTAATGCATGCTCAGTTGAATCAAAGGCGGATATTGGAGCTGTTGTATTGGAAGAAGGTGTTGCCCATGTGTGTCTTGTTACTGATAGTATGACTGTTTTAAGAGCCAAAATCGAGAAAAGTATACCGAAGAAGAGAAGAGGAGACTCTTCAAACCATGATAAAGCATTGGAAAAATTCTTTGATATGGTTTCAGAATCTATAACAAGGCATTTGAATCTTGAAAAATTGAAGGTCATCTTATTAGTAAGTCCAGGTACTTTGGCTAATCAACTACTGGATAATTTGATGAGATTAGCAGTTAAACAAGAAAACAAACTATTAATCACATCAAAAGGTAAGTTCATCATTGGACATTCGTCAACTGGGTATTTACAGGGATTAGAAGAAGCTTTAAATGATGAAAATGTTCGTAAACAATTGGCAGATACAAGATTTAATAAACAAATGGTCTATTTTTCTGATTTTACCAAATTATTGAATAAAGATGATGGTAGTGCATGGTATGGATATCAAGAAGCAAAATTGGCATCTAAACATAGAGGATTAATCAAAGTTCTACTGGTCACTGATTCATTATACAAAAATGATGATTTAAAAGAAAGAAGAAGGTATATTGCATTGATGAATAGAGTTAAAGATAATGGAGGTGAAGTTACCGTTTTTTCAAGGCTACATGATTCTGGTCAACAGTTAGATAAATTGACCGGTGTTGCAATTATATTAAATTCTCCATATCCAGATCTGGATGAAGAATCAGATTCTGATGCTGAAAGTGATACAAATAATGATGATGCAAATTACATTGAATAAATAAACTTTTTATGTACAGATAATATAAATAAATACGTGTGATTCTTCATGCTGGTTCGAATCTCTCCTGTAATCTTTTTGGCTGTATTCCGAAATAGTTACTCAAATACCAAACATCTGCACCTTTCACATACTGAAAAAAATCCTCACTTAATCCAAGTGCAATTCCTAATTTTCCACCCCTCTTAATATACTCTTTCGCTTGAACTCTCTTCATTCCATTTGCCCACGCATATAAGAATCCAGAAGCAGAGGTTGCCATCATTGTATTAGCAAAATCTTTCAAGCCTCGAAGATTGTCCAATCCTGCTTCTAATCCGAAGATCAGTCCAACAAATGCTCCAACCTTAATCGAAGTTTTGAATCCCAACACAAAAGCCTCTTTGAAACAGTAATAATTTTTCCGCTTATGATAAAAGAACCATCCATTATGGGATGTTGGTAACCTATGTGAATTAGCAGCCAAGAATTTGAAACCTGCATTTCTATATCCTAGTGTCATACCACCCAATCCACCTGTCATTGCAGCGGTCGTTGAAAAAATCATAATCCTCAATGGAGTCGGCATACTTAATCTCTCATCAAGACTATTCGACGTCAATTCATTCAATGCCTGTAAAAAGGTTGGCCTCTGATCATCATCCTCAGTGATGTTGACGCTATCCACACTCATATCTGCCCAATTCGCCCCTCAGTACCTATCCATTTGAGACTTCTTTTACTTACCATCAATCACTCTTAACAGTTACTCCACATTATCGATAATGTTGAAGAGATCCCAGGTGCAAAGATGTCCATCGATCAGTTCTGTTTCCTCTTCTCCACAGGATGCGTTTCGTACGTACAATTTACTTGTTTATCTTCTTGTTATCAGTTGTTGTTGCTTGATTAGACGGTAGCAGCCAAGATCGTTGTTGTTGTTGTTGTTGTTGTTGATCAAGGTTCAGTATTACTTATAAGAATTGGGCTACTACTGAGAAAAGTTCAATATAAGACACTCATGATGTCTCTTAGATCAACCTCATCATCATCTCCGCTGGTTGATCCATCCGATAGGGAAGCAGCAGTCGACCTGGTTAAACCTAAAGGATCATCAAAGTATACCGCACAACTTATCATTTCAACCTCTATTGTGTGCCTGTTTTCAGTCCAATATGGTTATCATATGTCAGAATTGAATGCGCCTATTCAATTGATAACAGATGAGCTTTCCTTATCAAATTCGCAGATTGGTTTAATTACATCGATATTCCCAATTGGTGGTTTAATAGCTTCAACATTTGCAGGAAAGTTGAGTTCCAATTACGGTTTGAAAAATGGGTTTATTTTCACATCATTCTTTTATACTTTTGGATCATGCATAGAATTTAAATCTGCTACCTACAGTTTGATGCTACTCGGTAGACTTATCAGTGGATTGGGAGCAGGGTTTGCACTTGTATTTGTTCCACTTTATATCAATGAGATTTCCCCTGTTAATTTAAGAGGACAATTGGGTAGTATGAATCAAGTTAGTGTGAATGTTGGTATATTATTATCCCAAGTGCTGGCAATCTTTTGGAGTACCGAAACTCTTTGGAGATATGTTTTAGGATTTGCTGCTGTTATTGGATTTTTAAGTTGTATTTTAAGTTCAACAGTTTTAAAAGAATCTCCAAAATGGCTGATTTTGGTTGCTGGGGATGATTCCAAAGGATTATCTGTTTTGAAAGGTTTAAGGGATAATGATTTAGATCTTTGTGATTTTGAGATTGATACCTGGAAAAATGAAAAGAAAAAGCATTTACAATTGATTCATTCCAAACCAGAATTGGCAAATTTATCATTTTCAACTTATTTAACAAATGACAACTATAGGAACTCTAGAATTGTTTCAACATTTTCAATGATTGGCCAGCAGTTGTCAGGTATTAATGCAATTATATTTTATGGAGTTAAAATATTGACCGAAGTTTTCCCAAGTTATGCAATTGCTATAAATTGTTTTATTAGTGTTATGAATATGGTTATCACCTTCTTGGCATCATTAGTTTTAGATCAATTAGGTAGAAAACCATTACTATTATTATCAGTTTCAATGATGGGATTTTCATCAGTTGGCCTATGTATTGGTATCATCTTTGATAATTCAACTTTAACAATTCTAAGTATATTTTCTTATGTTGGATTCTTTGCAATTGGATGTGGTCCAATTCCATTCTTGTTAATCAGCGAAGTTTCACAAGTGGAAGTTAAAGATATTGCACAATCATGGGCAATGGATAGTAATTGGATTAGTTGTTTCTTGGTTGGCTTTTTATTTCCTTTATTAACTAGTGCATTTGGTGGATTCACCTATTTAATATTTGCATTTGTCTGTTTGATCTTCTTTGTCTTCATTAAAGAATTCATACCGGAAACTAAAGGTAAACATACATATTCTGATGTTTGGTCGTTGCAGGAATAATAATATTTTTATATACGGTTTAATAATATGAGTTAGCTAGTTATCAGTAGGATTCACAACAATTTATAAGTCATAAGATATGGAAATGACATCACATCCTTGCACACAGAATAAGGTCTTGCCCTCTTTCCTTCACGTGACATCATCCAGGGCTACACCCCGAAACAAAACCCTCACCGACTCTTTCCCACCAACGCTACTCCCACCCACCCAGCTCTCCAAAACATCCGTCCACCAATTCTCACCATCCTCTTTTCCATCCACATTGAGAAAAAAACTTATTTCATATAGTTAATTTAAAGGATTAATATTATTATAGTCTCTTTTCCTTTTTATATCATCATAATATCATAGTCATCTACAATGCCTACTAGATTAACTAAAACAAGAAAACACAGAGGTCACGTTTCTGGTATGTAATAATCATCACCAATTTGCAAATAGTCATATTGATTTACTTACCCAATGGTTTGATCAAGAGTGAAAAAGTCAGACAGTACATCGTTGAAGTAATTTGAAAAATCAAATAGCAAATACATAATACATCAAACTCAAACTGAAAATTGAACTAATAATCTTCCTGAATTGAATTTCATATAGAATTGCAATCTGCTTTAAGTTACAGGCCTATAGTAAGGAGAGGTGTCAATACTCCCTTTTAAGATAACAACACCTTTTAGCATGAGAAGAGAGACCGTCCTACTACTGCAACCATCCAAACAGAACTGTATCCTTCCAAACTCTACAAGAATTGACTATTTTACTTCTACCTAATTTGTCCAACCTTACTAACATAAATTCTTTTTCATTATTATAGCCGGTAACGGTCGTGTTGGTAAGCACAGAAAGCATCCCGGTGGACGTGGTATGGCTGGTGGTCAACATCATCACAGAACCAATTTGGATAAATACCATCCAGGTTACTTCGGTAAAGTTGGTATGAGATACTTCCACAAACAACAAAACCACTTCTGGAGACCAGTTATCAATTTAGATAAACTTTGGACTTTAGTTGAAGAAAAAGATTCAAAATTGAAATCTTCTTCCACTGATTCCGCTGTTGTCATTGATACCTTAGCTGGAGGTTACGGTAAAGTTTTAGGAAAAGGTAGATTACCAGATGTTCCAGTCATTGTTAAAGCTAGATACGTTTCCAAATTAGCAGAAGAAAAAATCAGAGCTGCTGGTGGTGTTGTTGAGTTGATTGCTTAAATATATTTACATATAGGAAATGAAAAAATAAATCTGTTAACTAATTGAAAAAAAGAATCTTTCTCTTCATACTCCGAACCACTTAAAATTGTAAAATATCCTCTTTCAAGAGAGACAGTCGATCGGCGTGAAAAAAAAATTATTTTCAAAAATCGACTCTGTTTACTTTTTGCCCTGTTTGATTCCAGATCTATCTTTTGATTCCACCCACCAGATGTTTCATCTTTCTTTCAGGTATAACATCCAATATATTTACTATACTGTATATGTATACACGTTTACAGCTACTTAGGAATCTAGCCAACCCAAGAACTACCAGTGCTGTGAGATACAAGATGACTTCGACTCAATGGGAACCAGTGTCGGTTGTGAATCAGGATATCCTGAACATCTTGAAACCAAACAATGCCGGCAATTATAACTATATTAATGCCTTCTACAAAATTGTGTCTCTTCTAAAGGAACAGAAAAGAACGGGATGGTTGGATAAAAATATACCAAATCCAGAATCCATAGCGGATCACATGTATAGAATGTCCATCATTTCAATGTCTCTAAATCCAGAAAATTTCAGCCAAAGACCAGATTTATCCAAATGCATCAAGATTTCACTAGTTCATGATATAGCTGAATCACTCGTTGGTGATATCACCCCCCACGATAAGATGGTTTTGAAAGATGAAAAGAGTAGAAGGGAATACATAACAATTCAATATTTGAGTGAGATAATCAAACCTTATAATCCAGCATTTGCCGTTGAAATACTTGAATTATGGCTTGATTATGAACATCAAAGGAATTTTGAATCAACAATAGTTAAAGATATAGATAAATATGAACTGATGATTCAAACCTTTGAATACGAAAAGAAAACTTTGAAAAGACTGGATGAATTTTTTGATTGCAGATCAGTTTTAAAGAACCAAGAAATAATGAATTTAGCAGATGATTTACTTGCCGAAAGAGATACTTTTTGGAAATCCAACTAAGTTCTGATAAAAAAGGAACTACTTTTTAATTTCATGTGCATCTATAAAACTATATAACTTTATTTAATGATAAAATCTATTCAGCATACTTAATGAATTATCAAATCCAAATAACATAGGCGCCAAAGAATGTCTTAATAAGAGCATCGAAAATCCAACCATGAATTGAATAAACATGATCAACCAACAAAGATGATCTTCTCTAATTGGCCCAGTCCAAACAATCACCATGTTAATGATTGTTAAATTTGATGATTTTTTAATTATTTTACCATCTTTCACAAGTCCAATCAATTTCAATTTCTCAAGAATCAATAATATTGGTACTAGTTTTTTATTCAATGGTTTCTCATCTGAATATTCAGTATATGAATTATATAATAATCCATCCTTTTCATTAAATTTAGGTAATCTGTGCCTTGGACATGGAATTATTCCAAATAATTGAGGAATTGAATAGATGAAGTTTATTATTTGCGGTATGAAGAATAACATTAAAGTTTTCGCAAAATGTCCAGATATTCCAGTAACTGCAAATACCATCCCGCTAAAGTAACACCATGTATCACCAACAAATACTTTTGCAGGATATTTATTATACTTGAAGAGTGCAAGTGCAACACCTAAAAATGGAATCAAAAAACACGCAGAAAAGGAATGGATTGAATATGCAGGTGATGAATGGTTTCCCAAGGATAAATACCACATATCATTAATCAATAACAATAGTGCAATAACAAGGGTTTGTCCAACTTCTAATCCATTTATACCAGCTAAGATATTGACTGAATTAGGACAGAATATGGCAACCGATGCCATATATCCGTAATATAGAATACCTAAATCCAATGAATTATTATTCAGCTGTAGTAGATTCTTAATGAAATTAGGAATCAAGATCGATGTAATTCCAAAATCAAGATAATAAACAATCAATAAAGGTATTGATGCAATTGCAGGTAAGAAAAATTTATGCCTCCATCTAATATCGAAAAGATCATCCATCAATCCTAATAGTATCATTGATTCTAAGCAAAGAATAGATCCTAAGAATGATGAAAGCTTATTATGTGGGAATAGTGTGGTTGAAAAGTTATTTTTGTTGTTCTCATCATCACTATTGTATTTCAAAAACATAAATGGAATGAAAAAAAACATCACAAATAAATATGTGATAGCAGGTATAACACCAATTGTTTCAGGTATCACTGGTTTTCCAACTTTGGACATATCCTTACCTGAAAATCCAAGTTTAATGAATGATGGCCCAACTTTAGGAACTAAGTAGTCAGTTATTAAGTATCCAAAGATTGAAAATCCGATTGCCGCAGGAATGGGCTGGAATGATCTATTGTCCTTGAAGATCAAACACAACCCTGTCCCTGCCATTATTGCTACTTGAATCCGCGAGTTCATCATCACCACACACAGATACCCCTAAGTAACCAACAATTCCAAAACCATAGACTTCCCTCTTTCCATATGATGTGTCTTGAAATGTCACTTTGATCTTCACTCCCAGAAATCGACGCAATGAGATTTCTGCTCCCCCGGGTCGATTATTTTGGGGAGTTGAGTCGATCATGGATTTCAGGAATAGTTGACTAATTAATGTTGAATGATGGAAGGAAGAAAGGGTAGCTGGTTTCATAGGTTAATGGATACAGATTATGAGTGTGGAAGAAGAGGTGTTGAATATTCCGATTGTGTGCTTCCCACCTTTCAAGCTTCGATCGAGCTTGATTGATAAGGATCCGGTGATTTTCCAACATTTATTAGAATACTACATCGATCTCTTTAAGAAACTTATTGTGATAACCTCAAGTAAAAATATGAAATTATCATTGAAGAGCAACCAGCAACTTACCATTTTCATGAAGGTTTATCTAAACGAGATAAGTGAGGAGGCAACAAAGATCTTCTCCTTGGGTGCCATCAATCCTGAAATTGTTAAAAATCAGAGGATTCTTAAATTGGTGGTATTTCAATTCATCAAGTCCTATAATCTAATCAATTTGAAACTTATGGGCGACTCAATTTGGAACTTTTGTCGTGCTTATTTGAAGTTGGCTATTGAAAATGCCTCAGTGAATCAATCTTTGATAAGTGTTAACCTTGTTAGAGGTTTAGTTGAGGGTACTGTTAAATCATCCTTGAATTCAAAATCGGATGATATTTCATTGATTAAATTACTCCATGACTATTTGAAGAATTTGATAAGTGAAACAAAGTTCAACAATATTGATTTGGAGACGTTGATGATGCTATTGGGTCAAAAGAATCAAAAAGCAACAGGAGGAAACAATGGATCTTCAAAACAAAGAAATATCAATGTTAAAACCCAAAGAAATATGACGGGTGGTTTCTCTGAAAAATTTGTGAATGCATACTGGGTGAATCTATTAGAGACCTTGTATAATAAAGGTCAGTCATTACATGGAAAAAAATGTTTTGAAGTGATGCTTATATCATTACTAAGTTTACCATCTTCTAAGATAATCAGGCTCATTCAGAAAGAATTGAACATCAACACAAAGCTTCAGTTAATCAAGCTACATCCTTTACTTGCCAAGATCATACTATCGAAGAAGTTTCAGGATATGAATCCTGATTTAAAAGGCAAGCTTTCATTTTTGAATACGAAAAGAACTAAGGCTGCTTCAAAAGTTGAATTTGATCCTGTTCAGATCCAAAACTTAGTGGAGCTTTTCCCACAGCTTTCAGAGTCAAAATGTAAAACTTTATTGATTGACTATAATCATAATGTTGAGTTGATTGTTAATAAACTATTTGAAGATCCAAGTATTTTGGAAACTACAAAAGAGTATTTTGAGAAAGAAAAGAAAAACGAAAGGTCTGTTTATTCCAAGAATGAAATCTCCATGGATAAAGTTCAATTTGGAAAGAAGAAAATGAGTGACAAGGTAGATGAAGAATCAGAACAGGAATTAAAGAAAAGAACTTTGCGGAATGCTTTACGGATGCTTTATGAATCAGATGAAGATGAGCCGGATGATACTTATGATGATCAAGAGTTGACCAAAGGTTCAAAGAGCAAAGTTGAAGGTATGATTAAAAAGACCCAAGATTTCGAAACTGAAGATGATACTTTCGAAAGTGGACAGGAGGTTAACAAACAATTGGATAACATTGAATTAAAACTGTTTGAAATTTTCAGATCAAATCCTGAATCATTAACTAGGACTGCAAGGACTTCCAACTACAGGAAACAGTTGAAGAATGAATTGAACTGGACTGATGAGCAGATTGAAGGATGGGCCAGAATGTTGGAGAAGAATCCTAGAAAGTTTAGATCTTTGGATGAAGAGTTTATGGTTGAAGCATCGTTGAATTCAAACATCAAACAAAGTTCAAGGTATAGAAGACCAATTGTTGAATCCGATGAAGATTCAACTCCAAGTGCCAATAGTTCCAATAGCTCTTCAAGAATCTCTAGTCCTGCTCCAGAAAAAGTAAGCGATCCAACAAAGAGACAACAGCATAATAAAAATAAAAATAAGGCAGTTAGAGGAAATCACAATAGGAAAGTTGGTCATGATAAAAAAATGGTGAAACAAAATCCATTTTAGAAAATTAAAGTTTTTTTTTAAACGTATTTAATTACATATATATCTATTAAACAAGTTTTCTTCTTTTTCTCTTTTCGATCATATTTTCTTCAAGTTTAGCCCAAATCTGTTCTTCATCATCGCTAGGATCATCACTTTCTTCATCTTCATCTTCATTATGTGTATTTTTTTGTTCCTTTGAATTGGTAGCTGTTTTTTTGGCATCGGTTATTGATGATTCATCATCTTCTAAAATCAAAACATCGCTTATTTGAGCACCTAAAAATACTTTTGCAACACAATCTCTGGTTTCCAAATCAAAGCATCTAACATATCTATCCAATCCTCCTGTTGCCAAAAGTTTACCATCTGCAGAAACATTTATTGCCTGAACAGAACCAACGGAACCGGGAAATTTACAAATCAACTTGCCTCGTTGATAATCATATTTTGCAGTTGTCACATGTGTATCGGTTGAAATCATCTCAGTATCATTCAATAAGGTTAATGTCGTTAATGGTTTATCGGATATTTTAAGGTTTGAGATTGGTCTTCTTGATTTTGATGTATCATATTCTCTAACATGTCCATATCTAGTAACTGCCAATAATCTAAAGTTGGAATCTAGATTTGGCTGCTCAATAAACTTCACCTTTGTTATCCATATTTGTTCTCTTAAATCTAGATGATTGTTTGGAACATTCTTGGCCTTGAACAAAGTTTCAAATTTCTTACTTTTTTTATCTATCTTTATTATTTTTAGATCATTCTCTTTCCCAGCATATGCGAAAACATCAGGATTTGATGGATCATTTGTGAATGTTGATATTGGACCATTGATTGAAATCTTGATAATATTTGCTTCTTCATCCCAAGATTCCGGATCTATTATTGAAATTAACCCAGTTTCTGTACATGTATAAATTAAACCATCTTGAATGAATAATGAGACAAAATTGTCAGTTTGTGAGTTGGATAGGCCTTGGAACTTCTTCACCAATTCCAAGTTCTCAAGTAAATTATAAACGCATAAACTTCCTCCTAATCTACTTGCAATTATATAGTCTTTGAATTTCAATATCTGTTGAATTCTTGTTGCTCTTGTCTCTTGACAATAGTTGGTTATCGATGTAGGCTGAGGTCTGTCCTGCTTCGAGGTATCCGTTCCTCTGGTGCAGATCACCTCCTTTAACGATCCTGACTCCTCTGCTGTAACTATTAATCTCATTCTCTATGCCTAATAAACTCTCTAGTTCCAGCCAAACAGAAGGACGATGGGTACAACATGGTTAATGGTACCCAAGATATCTACAGAGCAGAGATCTGAAAAATTCTGAAAGTTTAAAATTTTTTGAGGCAGCGAAAAGATTTGGTTGAATGTACACGACCAAATGGGGAGTAGTATCATGTAAACAAAGGAGACAAGAAGAAGGGAAGGAGATGAGGGATTGGTATGCTTTTGTTCTTTGCTTGAGATATACGAGTAGTAGATGGGACCAAGGCGTAAGGGAACAAGGACAGGGATACAGGTGGAGATAGAGGATCCCGGGGAGCTGAAATATGTGAGATTTGAAGGGTTGAGAACCGCAGTGGAGTTTGCAACGGAGGAGACAATAAAACGATTCACGCTTGATCAATTGAAGAGTTCGTATCCTGGAGTGGACCCAAGGGCTTTGGAACAGATACGGTCACAGATTTCCAATTTTTGGAAGACCAAGGCCCTGCGACAGTACCAGATAATCTTTGATGAACGCGATTTAGAGGTGAAATTGAATGAGTTGGATGAGATTATACATGAGGCATTGGTTAGTAGATACAACAAAGAACCACCTTCTCTTATATCTGATTTGAAACCGGAAGAATTGATTCAAAACAGACTCATTCCATTACGTGAGCAATCCATTGAAAAATTGAAACTTCAATTGAGTCAAATACAAGAAAAAAACGAAGAATTAATAACGAAATTAAATGATATTCATAAAGAAACTGAAGAAAACTTTGAAGTTGTAATCGATACCCAAAAGGGATTAGAAGATTTGAATGAATTCAGAAATGTGATACCGGATGACAAATTCAACGATTTAATAAAATTCATAACCGCTCATTGTCTTTAACGCTAATCTTTTTCCTTTTTAATATTTATAAATACATACACAATTATTTACCAGATTCTGCACTGATAACACTCATACACTGAAAGTTGTTGGCATAGTTTGATTTGTAAAGTCTCACCATTCCGTCATCTCCGCAACTACTCAGAATTGTACCCGTCAAATTCCAACTAACTTTCCAAACTTCACCTTTATGGTCATTAAATGATGATAGTAGATCAACCTTGAATTTCTTACCTCCACTAATATCATCATTGGATTCAACAACTTTAAATATCCTTGTAAATCCATCTTTACAACCGGTCGCAATCAAGTGGAAAGATCTACCCATGGATGGTGCCCACGATACAGATCTAATCAAACCATTATGTTCAGGAAGAACTTCAAACATTACCAATTTATTCGAGCTTTCATCCTCCTTGGAATAAATATATGCTTGATCCAAAGCACTAACAACCAACATTTCATCATGAAATCTTGATGAACACCAACTCAACGAAAAATCACTCTGTAAATGGCTTGCAACAGATGATTTTAATACATTAATCTCTTGGACCATTGTCCAATTACTTAAATTCGATGGATCCATATTATCATAGATTCGAAGTTTACCGTCAGAACCTATTGTACCAATACGTAAACCCAAATGGCTTGGTCCAAAGCTTGCATCATATAAAGGACCATGAGAATCAGCTATTGTAGTTAGTTTTTTCCATCTTCTCCCAGATCCAACAGGTTCATCAAATTGTTCCTCCCATATCTTTAATGTTCTATCATAGGAAATACTCAAAAGTAATCTACCAAATTCAGGATTACAAAAATCAACTTTGACAATTGTTGAATCATGTGCTTTCCAAGAATCATTTATCGTCCATGAAGAAGTTGTTGGATCTAAATCAAATACTTTAATATGTTGATCGGCTGAACATGTTGCAAGTTGCCGACCGTAGTAATCATACGCAACATCCAAGACCAAATCTTCATGGTGTGTCAAGAACGGGGCAACTGAATCCCTCATTTGTATATCGAGTAACTCTTGTCTATTACAATGATCGACTAACGCTATCTGAACAACTACAAAAAACAAGCTTGTATTCTAATAACTCCACCCTTAAATCCCCCCCCGGGAATATATATCAACAAGGGTTTATTTCAGCTTGGTATGTCCCTTCCCGGATTGAATGCTGCACTTGCGGCTCAATTTAAACGTTAATTTGTTTTTCTTTTTCTATTATATTACATAGATACAAAAGAGAAAAAAATAGGTAAAAGGGAATGGCTAAACCAATAAGAAGGAAACAAATTAAAATAAAAGAAAACAGAAACACACCAAACCAGGAATAAAAGTTAATAGCAGAAAAAAAAAGGAGAACAAATGAATATACCAAGAAGTGAAGATACGAAATTAAGGCAAGCAGGGGTAGTGGGAAAAAGAGGGAGGGAGGGAAATGCATACGTGGTAATCATTCAGAATAATCACTAGCAGTACGATCATCATCATCGTCATTACTATCATTATCATTATTATTCTTAAAGCTAACCTCTGTAATTGGAAGATTCTTCGAGCCATTACCTGAACTAGTAGTCAATCCTAATCCAGATATTCCCAAACTACTTCGACTTCTCATATGCTTTAAACCAGATCCAACACCACCAGAATGCGCATCATGTTCTTCATCTGTTTCTTCATCTGTATCCATCATTGCAGTATCTCCAAGGGATCGACTATGTCTATGAGAATTTGGAGGTTTTGGAATTGATGGTCGACTACCAAGGGATGGAAGTGCACCAGGACGAAGTCCATTTGAAGAAACTGGGAATGGTAAAACCGGTGGAGGTTTAGGAAGTTGATATGTTGTTGATGATGCAATATTTCTTGCTGATGAATTTCCAGGTGCAGAATTGGGTCTAAATAATTGGGTGGAACCATGAGTTGAAGGTGGTGAAGGTGATGTAGAACCTCCATTGTATTTCACGGGTGATGATAATGATATTAAAGACATGATTGCTTCTTGCTCAAGCTTTGTCTCTGAAGATGATTTATTACCATTGTTGTTTCTTTGTATTGAAGGAAGTGGTGGGGGATTCACAGATAATTTTGGTTTATTGCGATCCGGTGATAGTGCTTTGAAAAGTGCAGGTTCTGCAGAACCTCTCTTTGCTGCTATTTCATCAAGTTGTAATCGAGATTGGTGTTGTGGTGGAGTGATATTATTAGTATTGTTATTGTTATTGGTATTATTTGAACGGCGATGGTTTGATTCGGGTGATAATGATGATTGAAGAGGCTGATTATAACTTGGTAATTGATCACTTTTTAAACTCCAAAAGTTATTATGAACTTCACGATCTCTTTCAGTTAAGATCTTCTTAGCCTTTTCATGTTCAAGCTTTTTTTCCAACTCACTAATCGGTGTACCGGACCATCCATGTTGAACTTTTAAATTTGCATAATTCAGTCTTGCCTTTAAATTTTCCGATATTTCTTTAATTTCTGTATCATTTTTCTTACTAACCCTAAATGGGGATGAACCAATAGTTGAACCAAATGAACCTCTCTTTGGTGATTTTGAACTATTATCATGAAAGATATAACTATTCATCCGATCTGGAGATTTATTCATAATCTTATGTAATTCGATCGATCTTCTCTTAATATCTTCATTTCTATTAACTTCAGGTGATTTTAACAGATTATAGAAATCTGTACTTTTCCTTTTTGAAGGGGTTGTATGAGAATAATGAGAATGTGTAGGAGAAAGTAATGGAGTGCCTTCCGGTAATAATTGATGAGGGGTTCTCTCTGGAGTCTTTGGAATTTGATTGGATTCAAACGTTGATGAATGTCTCTTCAATGAAGGGGTTGTAGGCTCTTTCGGGAGAGAATGCTGTTGTTGTCTTTCAAATGTAAATATTCCAATATCTGGAGTTGATGGAGGAGGACGTTCCGAGTCCGAAAGTAGATTTGAAACTTTAGGAGCCGAACTTGATATTGAAGAAGCAGGAGGAGGAGGTAGCATATTAGTATCATTTATTGATGAGTCCTTTGAAGTCTGCTGTAATATTGAAATGGTTGAACCTGTTGATATTGAAGGTTGTGGAGGAGCAGTTTCACTGCTGCGATCCGCATCCTTCCAGTTTGACTTGTTTGTGTTGATCATCGGTATGGAGCAGTAGTCATATAACAAAGATTCCTAGCAAATAAGAAAGTAATGAAAAGAGTATAACAGAAGCAAACAAGATAGCTATATCAAGGGGGTGGATACTGGAATCGTATTTCTAGGGTCAAGAAAAAAAATTGTGAATTAAAAAGAGTGAGAGGGGGTGGGTGGTGGTGTAATAGTATGCGTAAATAAAATTCCCAAGATGAGCAAGAGTTGGGACGAGAAAAGACCTATCCAAAGCAGTGAGATACCAAACAGCAACAAATTAGGGATAATTTAATCTTTGAATAGCTAAATATACTCCCCTTATGATACCAATCAAGCAGAACATCAATACCCCCTATAACCTAAAACAAACGACAACAAATGTTTTTGTTTTCCTTTGAAAAGGCATACAATAACGTGGCTGATGAGGTTCGTGTTTGTTTATTGCAGCATTTGTGGCTGAGCACACACACACTCGGGATCTGGAATAGATGGCTGGGTTTCAACAACATGTTTTATTGTTATAAGTAGTAGATTGATCTGGTATCATTGATTTGAATTTGCTGAGCTTTGTAGTGAGTGTTCTTCATATTTTGTTGTTATTTGGCTGGTAAAGAAAGCGTGATTTTTGGCCAAGTATGACAACCTCGATGGTGGGGACTTCTTCTTTGCATGGTTCTAGGATGGGAAATGGCTTTGGAGGAAGCCATCGTAGCTCGGAGCAGTCTTCCTTTTCAGGGGGCACAGGATCAGATGAGGAGAATAATCAAGATGTTAGAGATAATGACCAATTTTTCATGTTTAATGCTCAGTCTAGGAGAGCAGATCAACTTTCGATGGATGCTCCAGTCTTTGCAAAGAGACCTCCAGAGCAACTATTTGCCAAACAAAAATCTAGACATTTTGGGATGTTTGGTAAACAAAGTAGAGGCGATATTCCAATCAATCTGGATAATTATCAGACAGATATTAAATCGATGCCATCTGCTGCTATGCTGGATAGAAATAATGGTGAATGGATCGAAAATATGATGAATCATAGTAGTAACTCTAGTATTCAAAGTAAAAATACAGATTTTAGAGATTCATTATATGATCCAACAACAACTGAGAAAGTTCCAATGAGAAGAAGATTTTCAAATGCCATGCAGATTTTCAAAAAGGATCCTGAAGATGATGCAGACTTGGTTGAATTCCCAACAATGGCAGTCTCTTCACCTTCACCAAGAAAAAAGAAGGTTAGCAAGAAATCTATCAATTCTCCTTCTCAAATAAAGGCAAGATCAAGGCCTCAAATGAAACAGAACGTTGTACAGTTTGAAAGGGAGGTGAAAACAACAAGGGACAGCTATGGCATTGAAGAGAAAACCATGATGGAACGATTTGTTGAAACTTCCAAGATCGTTGATCACGATTCTGATGATGAAGAAGATGAACTGATAAAGCATTATCAATGGCCCCATGATTATCAAGATAGAGGAAAACTACTGATTGGAGGGTCCGACTTCACGACGAGATTGCAGCAATATCAATATTACAATAATGGTGTCAAATATCCTAATAAATCAAAAGGTTTAAGGAGTCGATTTAGTATAAAGTTAAAAAGTCAAAAGGCAAGAAATGGTGAAAGATTGAAGAAATACTACTACGATAATGGTGGTGTTGAATTAGAGGAAGAAGATGACGATGATGAGAGGCAAAATAACAATTTTCAATACGAAGAGGAAACTGACCGAGGAATGTTTGGATTCCCAGAGACTGTTATGAAATCTTTCTCAAGAAAGAAGAAAGCCAAAAAACCACCTTCAAAACCTTCATCATTTAGATCAGAGATCCCAACAATACCCACAAAGGGTATCACACCATCTAAAGAAATCCTACAGAAAGATCCCGTTAATGAAAGTCTACTCAACATACATCAGTCGGTTGAATATAGTGTTCAACTTATTCCATTTCTAACAACAGTTATAAAGATCTTTGATTCCTTATATTCTCATTTCCCAAAAATAACAAAAGCTTTATTTGTTGGTGAGATGGCAGTCCTTGCTCTGTTTTTCTATCTCTGTTATATCGTTGCCAAATTCTTAATTGTCATCTTCAGACCGTTTTCAATTTTTCTAAAGTTAGTGGGTGTATTATAGTGTTTATCTTATTGTATAGTAGAAGGAATATTTTATATGGGTTTATAAGTTTAAAAGATTTTGTTTTATATTTTCAAATTGGGAATCAAATAATAAAGAGAATAAAAAAAGACATACGGTCAAGAAGGGTTAAAATAAGAAGTTAAAAAGTTAGATTCTAAAAGTTTGGAAGTGCTTCAGATCAAGCGAATTTTGAAGCATATTCAAGATCATCAGCATTAAGGAAATCTGAACCAGCTTCAAGAATCTGTCTCCAGACATTTTCTTGTTTAGCAACTGGCCACCAAGGAGTTTCCCAAATTCTAGTATAGATATCTTTGGCATGTGCGGCATCAATAATACTAGTCAAGTTTGCAAACTGTTCATCAGATAAACCATCAACACCATCAACTTCACCAACCAATCCTTTCAATGAAGCAGACGCAATTGGTGAAATCTCTTTCGTAACAGTATCATTTAATGAAACAAGTGGACCATCCCAAAAGATATCTCTTTGTTTTTGACTCTTGACTTGGTCAAATGGTGTATTACCTGTACCAATAACTGTAATTGGACCTTGAGTCCATGTGTCTGAGTCAACATCATAAGTAGTCAAATATCCTTTACTTCTCAATTTCTCGAAGGCATCATAAACTACAGGATAAGTCAATTCACCATCTGTTTTCATATCAATGAAAAGGTATAAGGTTGCTTCTAAATTTGTATCAAAGACACCATTGTAATAAGCTAATGCTCCTTGACTTGTGAATTGAGTCACTGGATTGTTGGCAGATATAATCTTGTCTAATTGATCCAAATATAGTGAATCCAAAGTTCTGGCAGTGGTTAAGGCAGCTTGAGTATGTCCAACATAAATCGTGTCTGAACTATTGGCACTATCATAAAGGTCTGGAAAATACCAAACATCAGCTTCAACTGATTGAATACCATAGCTTAACGCAGTATATAATGGTTCATCTCTCCAATAATCATTATGAGAATGAATCTGCTTGACAAAAATATTACGAGTCAAATCGGTAGCATAGGTAACAGAGTTGGTATCCTTGTTAAAAGTTGATTGAGCTGATTTACCTGTTGCTGCAAAAGCAGCCAAGGCCAATAAAGAAGAGAAAGTGTTTGAGATCATTTGTTGATTTAAAGAGAAGATGTTTATTTTATTCATTAAATTGTGATTTACTTTTAAGACTATGGCCAAGAAATATCGGCTCTTATGTACTGTTTTTTTTCTTCAGAAGTACTGTGGTTCCTAAGTACTTTACTCGGAACTTTTCTTGTCTGGGAGTGTGGGCAACCTTTTAATTAACTGTCTTATTAAGGAAGCTTACTATATTTGGTTAAAATTGGTATGAAAATAATCAATAATGCAGGTAATATCTAACCCTGCTTTCTCCCACGTTCCTCGATGCGCGGCTTCTCAATGCAAGGGGTTGATCTCTCCACATGCTTCCTCTAAAAAAGGTAAATTGTTTGATTGAGGATGGTAACCAACCAATGATACGAACGACAATCTTTTTTTAAGCTAGTTTTCCCCGACTCTTTCAAAGTACCACAGTTTATTGCCCACACGAAAATGTAATGGTAGTTTGCAACTGTCGATGGAGCCAGAATTGCATATCCTTGAATAATCAATCGGGTGATAGCTGCCAAAACATAAAGCAATACCAAAATCATAGTGGTTATGGATTTGAAGCCAGCATTTGACCATCTCTTTGCAACAACCCTAGAAACTTTTTGGCAAATGTAACTGCCCAGCCCAAATACCCAAATAGGCTTTGTTCCTTGGAATGCTTCGGAAGAACCTCACATGAGAACCAGTGGGACTAACATGCATGTAATCATATCCCATCCCTTCTTCAATTTCAATGATTTCCCCATCCGGATTACTTCCAATGTTTGTGTATTCTATTTTCCATCAATATATTGTGGAAGTCAATATCCATTTTCATTGCAGCTGATCCAAAACGTGGTCAAATGATTGTTGATCACGCACCATTCTTATTCGCCCCCGATTTTGATGCTGCTTTAATTAAACTCTCTTTGTTAACAGATGATCGTGTCAATCTTATAGAACCAATTTTAAAATCGCTCAACTGAAATCGGACTCTTCCTGATTTGGAAATAATAATTGAAGGTTTGATTACTGCAAACAGTATGAAAGCATAATTCATTGCGGTCCTACTTTAATAACGTATTGATGGCATTGGAAGCATTATGGGGTTGAAATAAGCGCAACTACAAGATATATTGTTCCTCAGTTTTACATCCCCGCCGGGTGGAGGTAATTGGATGGTACAGTGCTATAATGTGACTCAAGTCATTACCCCTTATTTACGTACTTACAAAATGCATTGATCAGGGTCTGAACAATATTAATACAAAAGAAACCTATTTAAAGAATGCTCTACCAACTGTAGTGCTCCGTATGTAGGTATATTTCACTGATGCTACTATTGGAGGCCCAAACCTTTGATTGCAAACTTGCAACTGAATTAGCAACCTGTTGTTTGAGAGAGCCTGAGCCAGAGGACATGAAGAACACTTTACCTTGCAGCTCTATATCTTTAATTAAGACCGTAATATTAGGTTTACCCTTTATTATCTTACAGTACTTTGTATATGATCCGCTGTATTCATCAATCTCTTTAACTTTTCCTTTTGCACGATCTGATAAACTATCAGAAGGGATAGTCTCTAGTTCGATTTCACTCTCTTCTGAGGTTTCATAGATATTTATCTCAAGACTTCCATTTTGGAATAGATCACTGAATTCATTATGGAGGAAATCTAAGTGCTCTTCAATCCAGTCTATGTTGTCGTGAGTTCTGACCATCCAATCAAGCCTGATTTTTTGAACAGGACTAAAACGACTATTAATCAATCTTGTATATGTTGTGAGGAAAGGAATACATGCAGTGATGCCAGATCCTGAACAGAAGAAAAACATTTCATTGAAAGATGAAAGATCTCTATAGACACCTCCATATGCACCATCAATGGAGACTTGAATAGTTCTCTGCTTTGTGACCTCAACCGAGTCATATAAGCTTTTAGTCATTCCACCAAAAGCTCTGATTAATAACTTCATGTCATTGGATGCACCTGATGGTTGAGCTTGCATAACTGAGAATGGATGATTCTGAGAAAATTTGCGATCCATTGTTCTCAAAAATATATGTTGACCAGGACTCCATCTAATGCCATTTGGATTAGGAATAATAATCTCGACAGATTCACTACCAAGGGAAGATGAAGCCCTTTTCACTAATGCATCTGTTGAGTAACGTCTTCCTGGTCTTAAGGGACCTTTGATAAACCATCTGTAAATAATTTGGAGAGCCCAAAATAGAATTGTTGCCAAAAGATACTTATCAGTATTTCCACTTCCGTAACAGTGGTAATACAAACTGATGTAACCCCCAATGGCAAAGATCCAATGAGTATGAATGAAAACTTCATAAAATCTCTTTCTGAATGCATAAAGAGAAGTGAAATATAAAAATGTGAAGAAAACCAATGGAGGAACTCCATTTCTATAGATCTCGTAACGCTTCCATTGAAAAACAGTTCTTTTAAAGCCACCATCGTATGTGTCCTGGTACAAGTATGGAACTGTGTGAGCCCAGCCATAAAAGAGTGACATAGAACCTAACAATTGGTGATAAATATTCAGCTTCTCATAACTCACACCAGTAAGTAATGTAATGAAGTTATCTTTACCAGCCAAAATAAATATGTAGGGAATCAAAGCAGTTGATATCACAGCAGCTCTAACAGCCATTGGTGGAGAGCCAAACTCCATACACGCCCTATACCAAGGACGAGGACCAAAGCATAAACCTAAGGTATAAGCAATGAATGCACAACATAGAGCCAATGGACCAACAGAATGTGGAATACCTAACCAACTACAAACTCTAGGATTCAGTCTTCTATAGACAATATATCTACACAACGCTGTAAGTCTCTCCAAAGGTTTCAAAGCTTTTGGATATGGACCTTTATCCGTATCATAGTTTGCAAAATAAGCTCTCTTGATGGTAGCTAAAAATATAACAACCGTTAAAAAGTATATGGTATATGGTCCAAACTTAAACTGCGCGAGCCACGGATGAGCTGCCTGAGACATGTCTCCGTACTCCGAGAATCTATCTGTATCAATATCATCCACGCAGTGAAGATCGCCGTAGACGACATGATCTCTTTTTTCAAAAATGTTACCCATTTTTCTTAGTATTCTTTTCGACTTTCACAGCTGATTAATATGACCATCTCGTGTGGGTAAGAATGAACTCTGAAAGAGGGTATTTAACTGCTTTTATTTACCCACCCCAGTAAACTAAATTTTATTCAACCACACACGCTTGACAAATTAATATGCTCACTCTATTGTACATTAATTTGCTCGTTCCTTGTTTAGCGAGACATCTTTGCACTATGGAAGCAGTTTTTGCCAAGATACTGTTGGAAACTAGATACAAATTATGAGCCAATTTTGAAGAGCAAATTACATGCTAAATAAAGAAGAGCTCTTTCTATATATTCATTGGATGATAGAAGCTCATACCGGGGCCCTGAATTAATCGCCTCATAATCACCTCAATTATTGGACTCGGAGTAAATGATTGTAATTACACTACATGAAAACTGGCTGTGATTGGGGGTCTTTGCAAGCTATCTCTTTTTGCATACAAAAGTCTCAAAGTTCCACCTAAATCATTATTAGCTGAATCGCAATCCGATACCGTTTCCAATGACATAAATTTACAAATTATGGTTAACAATACAGGCTTACGGAGGCCAAATGTGACAGTAAAAACGGCAAATAATCAATTACGAGCTGCCGTTAAACAGAATAATATTCTCTACAGTTAAATAATTAACAACATATATTACAGGCATTATTTCGGTAGAAAAAAAATGCACTTGAAAATTATTCAATATTAATATAGCCAGTTGCTTCATCGAATTTTAGCACGGTACCCCACTCTTTACTGATTTCAGTCAGGTATTCAGCAATTTCATGACCAGCTTTTGGAGTGACAAGATATGGAACTCCCCTTTCCATTCTTGGAGTTCTAGTCAAGTCTAAATCTATAGGAAGTAATTTTAATTGAATCTTATCTCCTTCTGTGTCAAAGATTGCAAGACAATTTCTTGAAAATTTAGGATGGCTGTTAAATCCAGTGAATTCTCCAGTAACTGGATCATTTGCTCTTCTTCTGTGTAAATCAGAAGGACGTGAATCTTCTGGTAGTCCATAAGCAGCGTACATTTCTGGACTAACAAGAGAAGTACCGGTTTCAAATTCCATTAACAAACTACCAATATTGTACAAAATTGGTCTTCCTTTGTATATTTCAACACCTCTCATGAAATGAGCACCATGGCCAATGACTGCATGTGCACCTTGTTCAATTGATTTTCTTGCAAAATCTTGGATAAATTCAGCAGGAAGTGGATCATACCAATTATTATTGATACCTTCATGGGTATGCAAAGAAACAAAGTTGAAATCAGATCTATATGAAGAATCTTTTATACTTTTAAATAATGCATCTGCATCTTTTTGATTATAGAATGTTCTCACATGTGCTTTTTCTCCACGTTCAATATCTAAATTACCTTCAAACAAGGAACCAAATTTAAAATTATCAGGTCCAAATTTTGGTTTGATTTCAACTTCATTACATTCTCTAAAAGCTTCTGCAGTTCCTAACATCTCATCAATCTTCTGAAGTTGACGGAATTGTTCATCTGGTAAGACATATGCTCTACCCCATCTTAAAGGTGCAATACCTGGTCTAGGTAAAGTTCCAGCACCTGCAGATGATGCCAACATCATTTCCGATCTTGTGGTACTTGTTGCAACAACACCAATTCTACCATTTGGAGTATCCAAAAACTGGGGTAATCTAGCTTCCTCCAACGATCTACCAATTCCTAATGGCAGCAATTTTCTAGATTCCGCTGCTTCTATAGTATTGACTAAACCAGCAGGACCAAAATCACATGAATGATTATTGGCAAATGATAACAATTTAATATTGAGATCAACAAACTCATCTAAGACTTGTTCCTTAACAGATGTAATATACAATCTTCCAGCCGCTGGAGGATGAATCTCTGGTTTTGGACAGGTAAATTCAGCATTAGCGAAAGCTGCATCAGATTTTTCAAATTCTTCGATGAGCTTAGGATCTAATCTATTACGAAGATTTCTACTTGAAAACAAGCAATCACCACCTGCAATTAAACGCATTTTTCAAAACAATATCAATTAATTAGATATAAAGTTAAATACCAAGAGAAAAAAGGAAAGTAAGAATGAAAAGTTTTTGAAAAGAAATCTTAAAAGTCACCCCAGGGCAATATATGGGGCTCCAAGGACAGGAGCCACAGTTTTTGATCACATCGTTAACAGATCTCTTTAGGGAAAAAACATGAGAATGGAGTGATCGGGGTAAAAAATTTCTCCGCTTAAGACAATAATCATTTGGTAGCTTTCAATTATTAATCAAAATTTCAAACTATATAGATCTATGCCACAGTTTAAGAGTTTTCTCTTCGTTTGTTTAAACTAATCCTATATAAATATCAAGAAATATGCAGCTCTTTCCTTTTCGAAAATAAATATCTCCCTCCAGATCTCATATCTCTTGGAAATCTTGGTTTTGTACTGTTTACTTCTTGGCAAGAAATAATCAAAATAATATGTCGAAACAGGAAACTGCTAATAAAAAGGGCTGGAAGAGAACAGTGGCACGTTTTCTTTGGGATTGTGTTGATTATCCAGAGAATGAACGTAGGGTTATCTTGAAGCTAGATCTAACATTGGTGCTATGGAGTTGTTTATCATCGTTCATCAAATATTTGGACAAGAGTAATTTAGGTAATGCCTATAATTCTGGTCTTAAAGAATATCTTAATGTTAAAGGAAATGAGCTTAATTATGCAAATACCGCTTATAATGTTGCTTCCATTATTTGTGGTATTCCTTGCGCCTATTTGATGCATCGTTTCAATACAAAATGGTTTATTATTATAATTGAAGTTCTTTGGACAATTGTTACACTTGCAACAGTTTGTATCAAGACTCCATTTCAGATGATTGTCATCAGAACAATCTTGGGTGTTGTTGAATGTGGACATTTCTCAGCATTTGTCTTTTTGATTGGTACTTATTATAGTAAAAAAGAAGCTGCAAGAAGGCAAGTTATTCTTCAGGCATTTACGGTTTTAGGACCAATGTTTGCTACTTATATTCAGGCAGGTGCATCATCATCTTTGGATGGAAAGCTTGGTTATGAAGGATGGCAATGGACTTTTTTGATTGATGGTATTGCTTCATGGGCAGTTATCTTACCTCAAATTATTTTTATGCCAGATATTTTGACCAGGGCTAAGGAAACGAGATGGATGAAAACCCATGAACTTCAATGGTTAAAGGATAGAAGGCCACCAATTCAATATGATGAGCCTCCTGTTGGTCTAGTTAATATTCTAAAAGAACAATTTAGTTGGTTATTACAATGGCATGTTTGGGTCTTCTTCTTATTTGGAGTTTGTCAAGATATCATTTCACTTTCAAATGCATCAACCCAATTTTGGATTAAAGGTTGGAATAAAATTAAAAAGAATTCTTATACCGTTTCACAATATAATACTTTAACATCTCCAATGTATGCTGTTTCATTTGCAACATCGGTGATTTTAGGTTGGACTTCAGACACTCTATTAAAAGGTAGAAGATGGCCAGGTATTATGCTTGCTGGAATTTGGTGTTTCCCAGTCATGATTGCATTAGCTGCTATTCCAGTTTACGGATCAAAACCAATTAGATTTTTCTTATACTATCAAACTGCTGTTGGACAAGGTGCATCAGGTTTATATTGGTGTTACTCTCAAGAATGGTATGCTCATAATATTAGGCAAGCAGCTTTTGTTGCTGGAGGTATTAATGTGTCTGCCTATGTTGCCAATTGTATTGTGAATAACATTTGGTTCAAAACGGCTGATCAACCTTACGTCAGCACTGGTCATTACATTTCCGCTTTCTTTTCGGTGGTCTACGTTTTCGCCGCACTTTTACTCGGAGTCACCGAGAAAAATTACTTGAGGCGCTATATGATAGAAGTGCAGCCAGAACTTACTATCGAGGATGCTAAGTCCGCCGGTGATGATGATGGCTCATCCTCCACAGATGATAAACTTTAGTGGCGCTCTCGAGATCTTTATTAATCTCTATTGTCAAACCAATGTTGCAATATTTGAAATCAATTCGATCACTATGGCTATTCTGAGTCACAGTTTTTTTGAACACTGTGATAGTTGGTGGCTCTAATCGACACCAATAACACTTTGCTTTGTGATTCGATTGAAACAAATTATGTTGTAATCCGATAAGACTGCTGTGGTGATTAATTTGGTAAGTCAGCATTATCAAACATTCCTTTTTCCTAAAGATTTTTTCGACATCTACCATGTATAATTTAACAAAAAAAAGATTACTCAAATTATAGATTTAAACATGACAATCTAAGACCCTTACTATTGATGTCGGCACTATAAAACTTTTTTTCTTTTCCTTGATAATTTTTTTTTCTCTTAGCCGTTTCATTGTGAATAAGCGTTAGAGAGAGGAGAGTAAGTTGAGCGGTTGGAGAAAACAACTTTTTTACGCGCCGTATTGCGGAGATTACTGATAATTTTGATATTACATAATCGAGGTGGTTTTTACAAGATTTTGATTCGTGAATAATGTGGGGAAAGGGCCATTCTCAAAAACTTAATATGGGGTTGAAAGTCTAGTGTCCACATAATTTTTTTCAGCGATTCCGTCATAATCTCTATCCCACCAATAAAATCATTTTAGTCGTTCGATAGATTTAATCTTTTCTGAACAGTAAATAGCGATATCTTGTAAGCGTTTTGGCTTATCAAGTTTGGAGATGTCTAATGCCGATCCCAGTGGTAAATATCCGATCAAGCTGTTTAGTCGACATCGAGATCTTATATCGAAATTCGTAAGAGAGATCTTTGTTCGCCTTTACCTGTATTATCCTATGCCCCACTTTCAAATTCCTTACGACCCGTAATTTACCAGGTTAATATAGATGAGTTTTGATTTATAACTAGCTAATCGGAATGATCCTGTAATTAATTTCAATAGCTGCTTTACTCAGGTAGTCAAACCTGTCTGCTCATATCCAATAATATACCCAACATCTTCTTGAATCTGTTGTTGGGACAGCCAATGGGTTGAAGTCTTTAAGCAAAACAAATTCTGTCAACTTCATTCATCATTACAGAATAGTTAGCCTTTTCCATCACAAGTTGAGTTAATTGTCTGTGAATCCATTAAATTCATAGGGAAATCATGACCTTGATGACAAATCTGAGCTTGTATTTTTTGCCATCAGTTAGTTTTGCCCCCAAGTTTTTGGAATCCCAGAGTTAATCTCGATAGAGACACCCCCCCCCCCAACAGTAATTTGATCCGAGGATAAAATTAAATAATAATCATTTATAACCGAATGGAGTTAAGCTGACTAACTACGGGGTGTGGTGATAACCGGGGATATCAAGCCAAAAGCTTGACGTAATTTCTATTATTGCTAATAATAATACCCCCGAACATGCTTCCATGGCTTTTTAAGCTCATCTCCTAACAAAAGTTAAAAGAGCGAAGGTTTATCGCCCTAGACCCGATGATTGCTATAGCTGAATTTTACCTACGATAATTACATAACCGAATGAAATGACTGTTTGAATTGATTTTATCCCATTTCGGATTATTAATCATCGGTGAAATTAATTTAACCCTGCTTAATTAATGAACGGAACAAAATGGAAATTTTAACAGGTTCTTTATATATAAGGGAATATAAAATTCCGAAAATGGGTGAGAGTTTTACTATTTGATGATTTCTCTTATGATTAATAGCTTGTGGCTGAATTAAAATGGAGGAAGAAATTATTGAAGATAATAACCAGGCCTATTACGGTCCTGAAGACGACATTGAACTGGTAGAAGAAGATGATGATGATAATGTTTTACAGAGGTTATCCACACTTGCCAAATCTCTTTCCCATATAAGTGAGAAAGAGATGGAAGATTTTGAATTGAGCCATAAAGACTTTGACCTTGGAAAGATTCTTAGGTTTCTAGTTGGTAAATCAGAAAAAGATGGTACTCGTAATCCTGTTACCGACATAATGTTTGAAGATGTATCTGTGATTGGTGTCAATAGTTCCGCTTCGGTTGTTAAGACTGTTGGGGATTTGTTCTTTGGCCCTTTTTTGATGCTTAGAGACAAATTGACCAATAGACAGACCCTTGATCTTTCCATGATGGAACCATCAAGAAAAATAGTTAAAAATGCCACTGGACTTTGTGAATCAGGTACTATGACATTGGTTTTGGGTAGGCCAGGAGCTGGTTGTTCTTCACTTTTGAAAGTACTTGCTGGTGAGACTCAGACTTATATTGGAACTGAAGGATCGATCAACTTCAACGGTATTCCCTCTCACGAAATTATGGAGAAGTTTAAGCAGAAGATCGTCTATAATCCAGAATTGGATGTTCATTTCCCTTATTTAACTGTCGAACAAACAATCAAATTCGCAATTGCTTGTAAAACTCCTGCCATTCGTACAAATGGAATGGATAGGGATGAATATATTCAAACTTTGAATGACTTATATTTGACATTGTTTGGATTGAAGCATGTCGAGAAAACAATCGTTGGTGATGATTTTGTCAGAGGTATTTCTGGTGGTCAAAGAAAAAGGGTCTCAATTGCAGAGGCTATGGCAACCAATGCTTCAGTTTTCTGTTATGATAATGCCACTAGGGGATTGGATGCATCCACAGCGTTGGAGTTTATTGAATCCTTAAGAACCTCTACTGACATAACAGGTTCAACTTCTTTGGTTACAATCTACCAAGCTTCTCAAAACATTTATGAACTTTTCGATAATGTTAGCGTGTTATATTATGGTCGTCAAATCTATTTCGGTCCTTCCACAAATGCTGTTGAATATTTCGTCAAGTTGGGCTTTGTTAAATTTCCAAGAGAAACAAGTGCTGAATTCTTGACTACTGTTACAGATCCATTGGCAAGAAGTGTACAGGAAGGGTTTGAGCTTAGTGCTCCAAGAAATGCAGATGAGTTCGAACAATGCTGGCTCAATTCACAAGACTACAGGGATTTACTTTTAAAGATCCAGGCAAGAAAAGAATCATATAACCCTTCTTTAACACTTGAACAATTCCATCAAGTGCATGAAAAAACTCAACAAAAGCTCTGTAGATCAAGCTCAAGATATACTGTCAATTACTTTGAGCAGCTTAAGCTCTGCTTAAAACGAAGCTTACAATCTATGAGAAATAACAAGGCTTATAGTGTTACTCTTATGGCTGCCTCTACAATTCAAGCTCTAGTTGTTGGATCTCTATACTATAACACCACTAATGATTCTGTTGGGTCTTTTTCAAGGGGTGGTGCTATTTTTTTCTCTCTTCTTTACTTCTGTCTTTTGTGTTTGGCCAATGTTTCTGTTCTTTTTGGTACAAAGCCTATTTTGAACAAGCAACGAGGTTATTCACTTTACCATCCTTCTGCTAATCTTCTCGCATCAACTATTAGTGAGTTCCCTGTTAGATTGGCTGTTCTTCTTGTGTTTTCTCTTATTCTTTATTTTTTGGCTAACTTGAGAAGAGACGCAGGAGCTTTCTTCACCTACTATTTGTTCATTAACATGTCAGTGTTATGCATAAACACTCTATTCATTTTAATTGCTTCCTTTTGTCCAACTTTAAGTGCTGCAAGTGCATTTTCAGGTATTATAGTTTTATCATCTGTCTTGTACAGGTAAGTGGCGATTTTGCAATGACTTATTTTTTCAAGAAAAAACTAACTTTATTCTTCACTGTTTCCAGTTCTTATATGATTCAAAGGCCTTCAATGTATTGGTGGTTCAAGTGGTATTCATATTTCAATCCTTTATTATATGGCTTTGAATCACTTGTCACAATGGAATTTCGAGGAAGGCAGATGCCATGTTCTTCCTTTGAGCTTATTCCAAGAGGTCAAAGTTACGATGGTATTTCTTCCGCAAATCAAGTCTGTGGATTCACAGGTGCTTCGCTTTCAAAGCAATTGTATGGAAATAATGATGTTTCCGGTGAAATATATCTTGAGGTTGCATTTCAATATGTCTTTAGTCATTGCTGGAGAAATCTTGGGATTTTGATCGGCATTGCCATTGGCTTGTTGTTAATTAATATGGTTTTTCTTGAAAATTTCAATCCAATCAAGCATTCATCTGATCAATTATTATTTGTCAAAGGTGCAAAGCTTTCTCAATCACTACTTGAAGCAATTGGAGCTAAATCTTCAGATATTGAGTCTGGATCTAGTGATTCAACAGAGGCCAAAAATTCGGAACCCGAGATTGTTACTGTCAACACTGATATTAACATTTCAGTAAAGGAGAAGAATTCGGTAGAAAGATTAGGATCCGAAGATATATTTATGTGGAAAGATGTAAGCTTAATGGTTCCCTATCAAGGACATGAAAGAAAATTGTTGGAAAATATCCATGGATATGTCAAGCCTGGTACTTTGACTGCTTTAATGGGAGAATCTGGAGCTGGTAAGACAACTTTGTTGAATGCACTTTCTCGTCGTGCAGATTTTGGTATAATGTCTGGTGAGACCTTGATTAATGGAAAACCTGTCGATCAATCTTTCGAAAGAAGAACTGGTTATGTTCAGCAGCAGGATCTTCACATAGCAGAGCTTACCGTTAGGGAATCCTTAATTTTTGCTGCCAGATTGAGAAGACCGAATTCAGTTACTGATGAAGAGAAAATTGAATACGTTGATCAGATTATGAGTATACTTCATATGGAGGAGTATGCCGATGCCGTTGCTGGTGCAACAGGTTATGGATTGAATGTTGAGCAAAGAAAGAAATTGTCCATCGCAACCGAGTTGGTTGCGAAACCATCATTATTGTTGTTTTTGGATGAGCCAACTTCTGGTTTGGACTCTCAGTCATCGTGGGCTATAGTCCAAGTTTTGAAAGACCTAGCCAAAGCTGGACAGGCCATTTTGTGTACAATTCATCAACCGTCTGCGACCTTATTCGAACAGTTTGATCGATTACTTTTACTAAAGAATGGAGGTAAGACCGTTTATTTCGGTGATGTTGGTGTGAATTCAAAAACCATGTTGAGTTATTTCGAATCGCAAGGTGGTCGTAAGTGTGATGATCACGAAAACCCTGCTGAATATATCTTAGAAGTCATTGGTGCTGGTGCAACGGCAGAAGTTGAAGAAGACTGGTCTAAGATATGGGATTCTAGTGAACAAGCCGCTATTTCAAAACAAGAGTTAAATGATTTGATAAATGAAACCTCTGCCTGGCCTCAGAGTGACCAATCTAGTCTTCAAGACAAGTATGCTGTTCCATATTCAACTCAATTTAAACTAGTGTTGATCAGAACCTCTAAGCAATTTTATCGTGATTTGGACTATATAATGGCAAAATTGATGCTCATGATTATGGCTGGATTGTTGACCGGATTTTCATTTTGGAATGTAAAGCACACTGTAATTGGAATGCAAAATTTGATGTTCGCCAATTTCATGGCAATTGTTGTGTCTGCTCCGTTAACTAATCAAATACAGTCAAGAGCTATGGCTTCAAGAGAATTGTTCGAAGTTAGAGAATCAAAATCAAATACCTTTCATTGGTCCTGTTTGATGTTGTCCCAATATTTGGTTGAAGTCCCTTATAGTATAATCTTCTCAACCATATACTTTGTTACTTGGTATTTCCCAATCCAATTGGATAATGAACCCTCAAGAGCTGGTTCCTGGTGGCTATTCTATTGTGTTTTCTTCCAGTTGTACTATGTTTCTTTGGGATTAGCGGTGGTCTATTCTTCTCCTGATCTACCATCTGCAAATGTCTTAATTGGCTTGCTTTTCAACTTCATCATTTCATTCTGTGGTGTGGTCCAAACTCCAAAGTTGATGCCTGGATTTTGGCGATTTATGTGGAGAGTTTCACCTTTCACTTACTTTATCGAAAACTTCTCTGGAACTTTGTTACATGATAGGGAAGTTCATTGCAGTGCTGAAGAGTACAACTATTTAGACCCTCCGGAGGGTCTCACATGTGGTGACTACTTGAAAGATTTTTTCAGCACTAATGCTGGCTATTGTTATAATCCTAATGATACCAGTTCTTGTGGTGTTTGCCAGTATTCTTATGGTGACGACTATCTAAAGACTGTCGGAGTAAAATGGTCTCATCGTTGGAGAAATGTTGGGTTGTTTGTTGTATATATTATCTTCAATCTTGTTGCAATGAATGCTCTTTACTACTTTTTTAGAGTAAGAACTTTTTCATTACCAAGGTTTTCCCTCTTCTCTCGTAAGAGAGAGTAAGCTTTATAGTTTTGTGTTTTTTGTGTTTGTATGTGTTTTAAGGATCTATGATTTAAATAAAGTTACTATAACCAAGCCACAAAGTACGTAAGTATGTAAGAAAGTGAATGAATGGAGCATGCCCCGTATGATTCATCGGCTGATGATGAAGTGCATCAGGATGATGGAACATTCTGTAGAATTTTCAAGTTATAGACAACATGTCAATTCAATTCATAAATATCAGTAGTTCTACTCAGAGCCAATAGTACTCCTGCTCGAAATCAAGGGAACTCTTCCTCAATAGTGGATTTGTGATTAGCTCCCTTTTATTCAATTTTCCTGAATCACAGAAATTCAACGGGTGATCGCATAGCACAGAATTAAGGATGGCGAAATTCGGTTGACTCTCTGCTTGCTTACTTGGTTTATCGGCTAACCATCACCGACAGATACGCCTACAAAGACATCGTGTAAGCTTTGACGTAATTGTGCAAGATAGTATTGCAGTTTCCGGCCCGCGGAGTGGAGATAAGTGGAGATAGAGACCACCGGCTCGCCAGCTCCGCTTCTCTCAACAATAAAAAGCTATGCAGAAGAAGATGAGGGACTCTATTAGTCAACCAATAGTAAGATGAACTGATATTTGGATGTCAATTATTTTCTAATAACCAAAATGGGATGAACATAATTTTGATCGGTTGAGTTATTTGAGCTACAACCCAAACTGCAAAATTGCACAGCCAGAGTGGTGAACATGTTTTCTCTGTGATTTATTGCTTGTTGTTTGCACAGTATAATATCTATTAGTTGTTATGCATAATTAGAATAGTCCAGGGTACCTGTATGTGACAGCCTGCTAGGGCTTCGTTAATTTTATTCAAGTGCAATTAACCGTTAAGGAAGAATAGATACACACAATCAAAGCCGTTGGAGAGTTTTCATCTCCCCCTTTCTCAAATATTTCCGCGATAGCAAAATCCTTGCGGCCATAGTATATCAATATTCAAATTTCCTGAACTCTTCCATTTTACTTCTCTTTCCAATTATAGGACGTTGTTTAAAACACTTGGTTAGTAAAAAATGCAAGAGAACTTTCATAAAGTAATAATTATTGGATCAGGTATCTCTGGGATCAAATCATCGATTGAGCTAACGAAGCATGGGGTAGATAATCTCATTTTGGAAGCTAGAGATAGAGTAGGTGGGAGAGTTCACACTATTACAACAGAATCAGGGCTTAAGCTGGACTTGGGTGCTTCTTGGTTCCATGACTGCCTAGTTAATCCGTTGTTCAAGAACTCGATCAAAACTGGAAATGTTCAATTTTACTTCGATGACGGAAAGTTTCAATGCTATGACGAAGAGATAGGACTATTGGATGATAATTTGAAGTTGAAGCCAGTTGTGAGTGAAATGCAGGATTACTTGGCACATTTCCACTCAAATCTTGATCTTGCAGATGATATTAGTGTCAGGGAAGCAATTTGGAACTATCTAAAGGATAAGAAAGAAACACTCACTGAAGAGCAACTAAAACTGTCTCCTCAACTTCTTAGATACTACGAACTATTTATGGGTTCATCATGGGAAACTTTGAGCAGCAAACTAATCACTCAAATCAGTCATTTGGGTAGAGATGCTATGATTTATGACGGTTATTCAACAGTCATTGATAATGAACTGGAGGAATTGAGTGATTTAGCCGGATTGGGCTCATCATCAGATTTAGTCAGTTCCAAAATACTGCTACGGAAAATAGTCTTCAAAATAGAATTCAATGAAATCAATAAGACTATAAGCATTAAAGTTAAAAATCCAAGAGGAAACATGGAGGAGTATATCTGTCAATACTTAATCTGTTCAGTTCCACTTAGTATCTTGCAGCTAAAAGATAAAAACGAAACTGGCCATATTGAATGGGTTCCATCATTACCGAAATCACTCACCGATAGGTTGGATAATACTACTTTCTCTGAATTAGGGAAGGTTTTTCTTGAGTTTGATAGAGTTTTTTGGCCTGAAGATGTTGACCGATTCTTTTGTATTCCTTCGTTTGATGAGGAAATCACTGATGCTATCAATAACAATAATGACTATTTAAGATTTTCCAAGTCAAAAACATTACATAAGTTGGTGGAACAGCCAAAAGGGTGGAGCTATCCAGTATTGTATTTGAATTTATACAGATCCACAGGCCAGCCATTACTATTGGCATTGGTATCAACTCCATTGACTAACTTTGTTGAGTCAAACGAGGCTACAAAGATATGGGAGGCGTTAAAACCTGGACTGCTCAAAGTTTCTAACTTGGAAGAAAGTGAGATTCCCCAGCCTTTGAGCTTGCATTCGTCAAATTGGACAAACGACCCATTTTCGAGGGGTTCTTACGTTGGTTCCTCCATAGGAGATGAACTGGAGGAGGCCACAGAAGCATTTACAGAAGCCAAAGACATATTTGACGGTGTGGGGAGAGTTAGATTCGTTGGCGAAGCTCTAGCTGACGTAGGTAAAGGTTGCGTGCATGGAGCTTGGCTAACAGGAAACCGAGAGGCTCATAAGATCCTAAAATTGATCAATCAAAGCAAGTCTCAATGAAAGTGGCAATATTAGAAAATAGACCTTAGAATCAATAAAAATAAAACTATGAAACACTCATGAGAAATGTTAATATGATTTCTGATTTTAATACTTTAACCATTTATAAAGCTAATCACGTTTGGTTCTTCCAAATTGTTGACCTATCGGGATTCTCGAAAGGAGGACCATGACGACCAACCTACGAATTGATACTGCATTGAGAGTAAAATTTATATTTGTATATACAACTATCTTATCTACTTAATGTAAGCTGAAGAATAAATTGGGGATCTTTCTTTAATGCAAAAACTTCTGTTGGTATATTATTGCGGGCGCCACTAATTTTTACTATTTCAAAAATATTGCGCTGCGCTCTCTTTTGAGCACAGTAATTCGTATCTCCAGCCTTCCTTCCGAGAAAGTAATCCACTATCTTATCAACATATTCAGCGATAAAAAAATGATATTGATATACTGAAAATAAGTCCACAACATTCCATTGAATTCTCTGTTGGCGCTATATTTGAATCATCAGAAGGCGCTATTTAGTATTCAAAACAGACTTCTTTTTAACATTTAACCGTTCTTCTAGAAATGCTCTGGACACGGTATCTACCGATAAGAGAGCGAACCTTACACCTACATCACACTGTCTTGGTACTGCAATAAAAGCCCGTCTTCCCCGCGGCGATTTTCTGCGAAGCCGTTCTCGTAAATTTCCCGTTAAAAAAGTGGAACAATACTCGGTAATTGTTCTTCTAGGCCTTTTCCAGTGTAGACTTTCTTGATTAGTATATTCTCAACGCTTAACTGAGAGTGAGTATCAAGCTACACAATATGATTGACCATGTTATATTGGAGGAGTACTTTTTACATTCCCTAACTTGAATTACGATATTTATTTTTGCTTCTCATCAATGAACCCATGCCAAAATATAAGGTATAAATCCTTAACACCAAAACTATCAGCTAATGGTAGAATGAATATCATGAACACCGGAATATATATAAGAACAACACGAAACTGTTTGCTTTAAGTCCCTGCGATAATCTTTGTTCACATGCAGCACATGGTCAGTAAAATTAGGTAGTTCGAACGAACTCGGTGATGGATACCCGATAAAATATATATCCTCTGAGGTCGGATTTCGTTGCCCGGAATCTTTTTGAATTTATAGATAAGTATTCTTGCATACTAGAAATACCGATATCAGGTGCAAAAACATTCGCTACTATCTCCGAATAGAGAGACCTTGATAAGGTTTTTACTCACATTTTTTTTTCTTCAAATAAATAACTTAGGTTTTTTCCCTAATTAACCCTTGAAAGTATTAGTGTCGTATAACTTCAAACAATTAAAGCAAGAATAAAATGAGTGAATTCAAACCTACTAAGACTAGGGAGGAGATAACTGCAGAGGTGGGAAATGACTGGGTTCCAGGTACAGTTCATTTAGTCGATGTTGATAATTCTTTAGATGTTAAACACAATGGTGGTTCTGATTTAGTTTTGATTCCGCAACCATCTGATGATCCAAATGATCCATTGCGTTGGTCTGTCGGTAGGAAGAACTGGCAATTTGTGATTTTATTCTACTGGTCATTTTTAACATCAGTTGCAACAAATTGGTCAGGTCCTGCTTGGGGTGATCTAGTTGCTGATTTTGATACCACTTATACTGTTTTGAATGATACATCTGCAGTTGGATGGTGTTTCTTGGGTGTTGGCTGTTTATTTTTGCAACCCACTGCAATGAAAGTTGGTAGAAGAGTTGTTTATCTATTTGCAACACTATGTCAGTTGTTTGGTAATGTTGTTGGAGGTCTTGCAGGAAACGTCGGTATGTTATATGGCGCTAATATTATGACTTGTTTTGCAGGTGCCCCATGTGACTCTTTAGTTCAAATCTCTACAACTGATATATTCTTTCAGCATGAGAGAGCCAATAGAATTTCACTATTAACATTCGCGTTATATTCTGGTTCTTACTTAGGTCCAATTGCTGCAGGTTATATTGTTGAATCCCAAACTTGGAGATGGTGTTACTGGTATTTGGTTATCTTCTTTGGAATGTTACTTGTTATTCAAATTTTCTTTATGGAAGATTCTACATTCGTCAATCATGAAACTGATAAACAGGAAGAAGCAATCATGGTTGCAATTGCCAGTAAAAAATCAAATGTTGTAGAAGAAGCTGATGAAAAGGTTTTGAATGAGAAAGCATTGGAAGATGTGGAATCTGATCCTTCAGAGATAGGGAGTGTGAAAAAACTCAGGAGTTATAGACAGAAATTAGGTATCTGGGAGACAGAGTACAATGATAAAAGATCATGGCTAGTCATTTTTTCTCGTCCATTGATGACTTTAGGATTGCCAGCTGTCGTCTGGGGAGGATTTGTTTATGGTGTTCAAGTTATGTGGCTTTCGTTGATTGCCACCACTCAATCGGAATTTTTTGGTTACGCTCCTTATAATTTTGGTGCAGCAGCAGTTGGGGATACAAATTTTGCATCACTAATCGGTTGTTGTTTTGGAGCTGCATGGGGAGGTATTTTGTCTGATAAATTTGTTGCCTGGATGGCAAGAAGAAACAACGGTGTGTTGGAGCCAGAGTTTAGACTTTGGTTTTTGATTTTACCTGCCGCTATCAATTCTGCTGGTTTGCTAATGTATGGCTTAGGATTAAATTCCGGTATTCATTGGATCTTACCAGGTGGATTCGGTATGGCTTTCCTTGGATTTGGTATGGGATCTGGCGGTGCTTTAATCCTTACATACTCATTAGACTGCTATCCAAACATGCAAAGTGAAGGATTGGTGTTGATGCTATTTTTAAGAAATATGATAGGTATGGGATTCACATTTGCAATTCAACCATGGTTAGATACATGTGGTATGGTCACTACCACATGGTTGATGTTCCTGCTCTCCATGGTCTTCAACTTCAGTTGCTTAATTTTTATCAAATGGGGAAAGAAATTCAGAAAGATGACCAAAAACTATTACTTGAAATACTCTGACCCAAACGTTATCTTTTAGTGTTGGCAACCTCTGATTTTTCCTTTGAATTTTTTACTTTTATTTACTACGTATATCGAGACTTTAAAATGTGAAACTTATATCTTTGAGCGTGTTGTTCGAAACTTTTACCATAGCGACATCCCAGGAAAATAAGTGATTAGTCTTATCGGATGATAGTCCTTTAACAAATTTGTAAGACGAAGAATGAAAGATCTGTTGCTAGTTTAGAGAGTTGCAAGATTGTTACCTGGTGTCAACATCTGGTCAGCGAATCGGGTCGCCAATATAACTGATTACAACATTTTCACCTGTTAAATTGTATTGGAAGCTCAAAATATCCTCTTGCTGAGCTAGAGATTTAACAATCAGCACTGCAGGTTAAGTTATCCTTCAATTATATGAGAAAATCTGTATTTAGACAACGTATAGTAAACAATAAAGAAGTTCTATATTCATCTCTTCTCAATCTTTGCGGCTTGATGACAATTTATAACGATTGTGCCTTTTGTTATAGGGAAGTCTCTGCCCAGCCTTGAGAAACTTTAAAAGAAGGAGCTTATATGGCACAGAGGCTCAAATGGCTGTTTGAATAGCTTAAGAAAAGAATCCCTGTACTCTGCCAAGAGATCAGGAAGTCTTCTGGTTATAATAGTGCACACTACTTGACTGCAAACTGAATTGCGTTAAGTTGTCAAGCGGTGTAAGTTTTATTTTTGCTTAGATTAATAGATTACTCTTGTGGCTATCTCTGATCCAAGTACTTCTACCAGACTATATTTATGGATTCTATTACCGAAAATGTTATTTCTTCATATATCCCTTATATAGCTTGCAGAAATACAATCTGTTGCAGCGTAATCTAGTAATTTACCGTATGAAGTTGTAATATAAAGTATTTAGAATCTGAGATGACAGTTAGAAAAGATAGATTAGCATTTTAGATATATAATGTTTTAAGTAATGTTCAAAGAATCGGATACTGATGGTTTGGCAGTGATAGATTCATCGCCGCTATTCTGTAAGTAGGGTTGAATAACCGAACTTAACTTTTGAGAAATCGTTCTCTCACACCACGCCTACATATTTTAACTTCCAGAAGAAAATTTTACTTATTCATAAGTGATCAAAATGTTTTAAAATTCAATAGATAAAAGAAAGATTTCATAAGTCACATTTTGAGCTAAATCTGCTCCATAAATAGAACAGAACAGAAAAAGGAAATTTGGGAAGCTTATCTAGATAGAAAAATGTCTGAGGTACTGCCTAACAGTATCAATGGCAGATTGTTCAGCTGTGATAAACTTGTAGCCTCCGATCTTATCAGTTGTATTGGATAAATCAAACTTAAGTCTAATAACATCCCTATCATCAATAACAACATCCTTTGAAGGTAAGTTTGGAAACTCGGTATTAAGAGCTTTAATCAACTCTCCGGCACTGATAACTGATGATCCAATAAAGATTCTTTCATCTGCAAGTTCCTTTCTTTCCAAAGCCAAAATATGGAACTCAGCAATGTCTCTAACGTCTACTGCAAGAACACTAGGCATTAAAGAAGAGTGGGTTTCGGGAGTTGAGCGGGCAGCAGCTAGAATAAGTTCACAGGAGGGATTTAAAGTCTTTTGAAAAGTGTTTTCAAATAGTTGTGGACCCCAAACGTAGGCTGGATTAACTGTAGCCAGCTTGTAAGATGGCATTTCTTTCTCATAGAACTCTCTTCCAGCCCTTTCAGCGTAAACTTTCGACGCAATGTAAGCGTACACTTCATTATCAACATCCTCCCATCTAATTGGATTCCAAGATTTATTGGTATGGATATGAGTAGGCATATCCTTTTCGGCTTGCATCACAGTGTGGTGTAAGTGTGGTGTAAGTGTGGTGTAAGTGTGGTGTAAGTGTGGTGTAAGTGTGGTGTAAGTGTGGTGTAAGTGTGGTGTAAGTGTGGTGTAAGTGTGGTGTAAGTGTGGTGTAAGTGTGGTGTAAGTGTGGTGTAAGAGTGGTGTAAGTGTGGTGTAAGTGTGGTGTAAGTGTGGTGTAAGTGTGGTGTAAGTGTGG